>JAHHZJ010001526.1:0-20129 GCA_021437245.1 Aegilops speltoides | reverse complement strand
CAAGTTCTACTTTCCTCCCACTCACTTCTTTCGAGAGAAACTCCTTCTCTAGAAAGGATCCATTCTTAGCAACAAAAGTCTTGCCTTCGGATCTGTGATAGAAGGTGTACCCAATCGCTCCTTTGGGTATCCTATAAAGACACATTCGATTTGGGTTCGAGCTTATCAGTTGAAGCTTTTTCACATAAGCATCGCATCCCCAAACTTTTAGAAACGACAACTTTGGTTTCTTGCCAAACCATGGTTCATAAGGTGTCGCTCAACGGATTTCGACGGTGTTCTATTCAAGGTGAATGCGGCCGCCTCTAGAGCATAACCCCAAACGATAGCGGTAAATCTGTAAGAGACATCATAGATCGCACCATATCTAGTAAAGTACGACTGACGCTCGACACACCATTACGCTGTGGTGTTCCGGTGCGTGAGTTGCAAACTATTCCGCATTGTTTCAAATGTAGACCAAACTCAGAACTCAAATATTCACCTCCACGATCGATCGAGAAACTTAATTTTCTTGTTACGATGATTTTCAACTTCACTCAAATTCTTTGAACTTTTCAAATGTTTCAGACTTATGTTTCATTAAGTAGATATACCCATATCTCGCTAAGTCATCCGTGAAGGTGAGAAAATAACGATATCCGCCACGAGCCTCAACATTCATCGGACCACATACATCCGTATGTATGATCTCCAACAAATCTGCTGTTCTCCATAGTACCGAGAACGGGTTTTAGTCATCTTGCCCATGAGGCACGGTTCGAAGTGCCAAGTGATTCATAATCAAGTGACTCCAAAAGTCCATCAAGATGGAGTTTCTTCATGCGCTTTACACGATATGACTCTAAACGGCAAGTGCCACAAATAAGTTGCACTATCATTATCAACTCGCATCTTTTGGTTTCAACATTATGAATATGTGTATCACTACTATCGAGATTCATCAAAATAGACCACTCTCAAGGGTGCATGACCATAAAAGATATTATTCATATAAATAGAACAACCATTATTCTCTCGATTTAAATGAATAACCGCCTCGCATCAAACAAGATCCAGATATAATGTTCATGCTCAACGCAGCACCAAATAACAATTATTTAGGTCTAATACTAATCCCAAGGTAGATGTAGAGGTAGCGGTCAATCGATCACATCGACTTTGGAACCATTTCCCACGCCGCATCGTCACCTCGCCCTTTGCCGTTGTTCGCTAATCAGTAGTCCCTGCTTCGAGTTGCAAATATTAGCAATGTAACCAGATCAAATACCCAGTGCTATCATGCAGCTCTAGTAAGGTACACATCAATAACATGTATATCATATATACCTTTGTTCACCTTGCCATCCTTCTTATCCGCCAAATACTTGGGGCAGTTCCGCTCAAAGGTCCACGCTTGCAGTAGAAGCACTCAGCCTGTGCTTAGGTCCAGACTTGGGTTTTTCTCCGAGCAGCAACTTGCTTGCTGTTCTTCTTGGAGTTCCCTTCTTCTTCCCTTTACCTTTCTTCTTGAAACTAGTGGTCTTATTGACCATCAACACTTGATGCTCCTTCTGATTTCTACCTCCGCAGCCTTTAGCATCATGTAAGAGCTCTGTATAGTCTTTACTAACCCTTGCATATTATAGTTCATCACGAAGCCTTTGTAGCTTGGTGGCGTGATTGAAGAATTCCAATGACACAATCATCCGGAAGATTAACTTCCAATTGCGCCAAGTGATTGTAGTACCGCTACATTCGAGTATATGCTCACTAATGTAACTATTCTCCTCCATCTTGCAGCTATAGAACTTATTGGAGACTTCATATCTCTCAATCCGCATTCTGTTGAATATTAACTTCAACTCGGAACATCTCATATGCTCCATGACGCTCAAAACGCCGCTGAAGTCCCGGTTCTAAGCCGAAGCATGGCACACGAACTATAGAGTAGTCATCATTTGCTCGCCAGACGCTCATAACATCTGCAGTTGCATTAGCAAGAAGTCTGCACCTAGCGGTGCATCCAGACGAACTCTTCGCAGGCAAAGAATGAGGATGATCCTCGTTACGGACTCCAATCCGTAATTGCTACCATCATCTTTCAACTTTGCTTTCTCAAGGAACGCATTAAAATTCAACGGAACAACAAAGACGAGCCATCTATCTACAATCAAACATAGACAAGCAAGATACTATCAGTACTAAGTTCATGATAAATTTAAGTTCAATTAATCATATTACTAAAGAACTCCCACTTAGACGTACATCTCTAGTCATCTAAGTGATCACGTGATCCAAATCAACTAAACCATAACCGATCATCACGTGAGATGGAGTAGTTTTCAATGGTGAACATCTTATGTTGATCATATCTACTATATGATTCACGCCGACCTTTCGGTCTCCGTGTTCCGAGGCCATATCGCATATGCTAGGCTCGCAAGTATAACCCGAGTATTCTCAGGTGCAAAACTGGCTTGCACCCGTGTAGATGGACGGAGCTTATCACACCCGATCATCACGGGTGTCCGGGCACGATGAACTTTGGCAACGTGCATACTGGGAGAACACTTTTGATAATTTAGTGAGAGATCATCTTATAATGCTACCGCCAATCAAAGCAAGATAAGATGCATAAAAGGATAAACATCACATGCAAATCAATATAAGTGATATGATATGGTCATCATCATCTTGTGCTTCATGATTCCATCTTGCAAAGACCACCATGATCACCATCGCCACCGCGCGACACCTTGATTTTCATCGTAGCATCGTTGTCGCCTCGCCAATCTTATGCTTCTACGATTATCGCTACCGCTTAGTGATAAAGTAAAGCATTACGTATGCTTGCATTTCATACAATAAAGCGACAACCATATGGCTCCTCGCCATGCGATAACTTCGTTACAAAACATGATCATCTCATACAATAAAATATAGCATCACGCCTTGACCATATCACATCATTACATGCCTCGCAAAAACAAGTTAGACGCCCATATACCTTTGTTCACCTTGCCATCCTTGTTATCCGCCAAATACTTGGGGCAGTGCCGCCCAAAGGACTACCGCTTATAAGAGAAGCACTCGGCCAGTGCTTAGGTCCGATTTCTGGGTTTTTTCTCCCGAGCAGCAACTTGCTTGCTGTTCTTCTTGAAGTTCCCTTCTTCTTCCCTTTGCCTTTCTTCTTGAAACTAGTGGTCTTATTGACCATCAACACTTGATGCTCCTTCTGATTTCTACCTCCGCAGCCTTTAGCATTGTAAGAGCCTGTATAGTCTTTACTAACCCTTGCATATTATAGTTCATCACGAAGCCTTTGTAGCTTGGTGGCGTGATTGAAGAATTTCGTCAATGACACAATCATCCGGAAGATTAACTCCCAATTGTGTCAAGTGATTGTAGTACCTGCACATTCTGAGTATGTGCTCACTAACGTAACTATTCTCCTCCATCTTGCAGCTATAGAACTTATTGAGACTTCATATCTCTCAATCCGCATTCTGTTGAATATCAACTTCAACTCCGAACATCTCATATGCTCCATGACGCTCAAAACGCCGCTGAAGTCCCGGTTCTAAGCCGTAAAGCATGGCACACCGAACTATAGAGTAGTCATCAGCTTTGCTCGCCAGACGCTTAACGCCGCCGCTGCATCAGCAGCAGTTCGCACCCAGCGGTGCATCCAGACGAACTCTTCTCGTGCAGCAATGAGGATAATCTCAAAGTTACGGACCCAATTCCGTAATTGCTACCATCATCTTTCAACTCGCTTTCAAGGAACGATTAAAATTCAACGGAACAACAAAGACGAGCCATCTATCTACAATCAAACATAAACAAGCAAGATACTATCAGTACTAAGTTCATGATAAATTTAAGTTCAATTAATCATATTACTTAAGAACTCCCACTTAGAAAGACATCTCTAGTCATCTAAGTGATCACGTGATCCAAATCAACTAAACCATAACCGATCATCACGTGAAATGGAGTAGTTTTCAATGGTGAACATCTTATGTTGATCATATCTACTATATGATTCACGCCGACCTTTCAGCCTCCGTGTTCCGAGGCCATATCTCGATATGCTAGGCTCGCCAAGTATAACCCGAGTATTCTCATGGTGCAAAACTGGCTTGCACCTGCTGTAGATGGACGAGAGCTTATCACACCCGATCATCACGCGGTGTCCGGGCACGATTTAACTTTGGCAACGGTGCATACTGGGAGAACACTTCTGATAATTTAGTGAGAGATCATCTTATAATGCTACCACAATCAAAGCAAGATAAGATGCATAAAGGATAAACATCACATGCAAATCAATATAAGTGATATGATATGGTCATCATCATCTTGTGCTTCGTGATCTTCATCTTCGAGCACCACCATGATCACCTTCGCCACCGCGCGACACCTTGATCTCCATCGAGCATCGTTGTCGCCTCGCCAATCTTATGCTTCTACGATTATCGCTACCGCTTAGTGATAAAGTAAAGCATTACAGGGCTTATTGCATTGCATACAATAAAGCGACAACCATATGGCTCCTGCCATTGTCGATAACTTCGTTACAAAACATGATCATCTCATACAAAAATATAGCATCACGCCTTGACCATATCACATCATTAACATGCCCTGCAAAAACAAGTTAGACGCCCTCTACTTTGTTGTTGCAAATTTTACGTGGCTGCTACGGGCTTAAGCAAGAACCAGTCTCACCCACGATCAAAACCACAACGACATTTCACCAAATAGACTGCTTAACCTTCTCAAGGACCGGGCGAGCTACACTCTGTTCAACTAAAGTGAGAGAGATGACACCCGCCAATACCTTTAAGCAACGAAAGTGCTCAGAAGCGTGAAACCAGTCTCAGAAGCGCACGCTGAATGTCGGTCCGGCCGCTTATCTCACAATACCGCTGAACCAAAGTATGACATGCTGGTAGGTAGTATGACTTGTATCGCCCACAACTCACTTGTGTTCTACTCAAGCAAAACATCAAACCATAGAAAAACCTAGGCTCGGATGCCACTGCTGGGGAACGAGTAATTTCAAAAATTTCCTATGCACACTCAAGATCATGGTGATGTATAGCAACGAGAGGGGAGAGTGTTGTCTACATACCCTTGTAGACCCGGCGAAGCGATCACAACGAGAGGAAGTAGTCGACGCTCTCCTCGCGATCCGACCGATCCCGGCGCCACATTCGACGCCTCAGTTCTTGACACACGATAACTCGATGACGCCCCTCAGATCCGATCCAGCCGAAAGTGTCGAGGGAGAGTTTCACAAGACGACGGGCAGGACGATCTTGATGTTTCATCAGCGCAGGGCTTCGCTTAAGCTTCATGACGGTATGACCGAGGTGGAATATGGTGGAGGGGGCACCGACACGGCCAAGGAACGATCCAGATCAAACTTGTGTCCTAGGGTGCCCCTGCCCCGTGATATAAAGGAGCAGGGGAGGGGCCGGCCGGCCAAGGAGGCGCTGGCCAGGAGTCCTACTCCTCCGGGAGTAGGATTCTCCAATCCTAGTTGAATAGGATTCACCGGAGGGGAAAGAGAGAGAGGGGGCCGCCTCTTCCTAGTCCTAGTAGGACTAGGGGAAGGGGGAGGCGCGCCACCTAGGGCTGGCCCTTTCTCCTTTCCACCAAGGCCCACTATGGCCCATTTAGTTCCCCGGGGTCCGTAGAACCTCCCTGCATCTGCAGAATTCCTGCTTTCACCCGAACCATTCAACTCCAAATATAGGCTTCCAATATATCAATCTTTATGTCTCACCATTTCGAGACTCCTCGCCATGTCCGTGATCACATCCGAGACCAACTTCTTCGTACATCAAAATACATAAACTCATAATAACTGCCATCAAACCTTGCGCATGGACTTACGGTTCGAGAACAATGTAGACATGACCTAGAACTATTCTCGTCAATAACCAATAGCGGACCTGATGCCCATATTGGTTCCTACATATTCTACGAAGATCTTTGTCGGTCGATCAAGATAACAACATACGTTGTTCCTTTGTCATCGATATGTTACTCGCCCGAGATTCGATCGCTTCGGATCCAATACCTAGTTCAATCTCGCTACCGCAAGTCTCTTTACTCGCTCCGTAATACATCATCTCACAACTAACTCATTAGTTGTAATGCTTGCAAGGCTTCAAAGATGTGCATTACCGAGAGGGCCCAGAGATACCTCTCCACAATCGGAGTGACAAAACCTAATCTCAAATACGCCAACCCAACATCCGCCTTTGGAGACACATGTAGTACTCCTTTATAATCACCCAGTTACGCTGTGACGCTTGGTAGCACCCAAAGTGTTCCTCCGCAAACGAGAGTTGCATAATCTCATAGTTACAGGAACATGTATATGTCATGGATAAAAGCAGAGCAACATACTAAACGATCGTGGTGCTAAGCTAATGGAATGGGTCATGTCAATCGATCATTCTACTAATGATGTGACCTTGTTAATCAAATAACAACTCTTTGTTCATGGTTAGGAAACATAACCATCTTTGATTAACAAGCTAGTCTAGTAGAGGCATACTAGTGACATGTTGTTTTGTCTATGCATTCACACATGTATCATGTTTCCGTTAATACAATTCTAGCATGAATGATAAACATTTATCATGAAATAAGGAAATAAATAATAACTTTATTATTGCCTCTAGGGCATATTTCCTTCAGCTTCCGCTTCGATACCACTGTTGGGGAACGAGTAATTTCAAAAATTTTCCACGCACACGCAAGATCATGGTGATGTATAGCAACGAGAGGGGAGAGTGTTGTCTACATACCCTTGTAGACCCGGGCGAAGCGATCACAACGAGAGGAAGTAGTCAGACGCTCTCCTCGCGATCCGACCGATCCCGGCGCCAGCATTCGCGCCTGAAGTTCTTGACACACGACAGCTCGATGACGCCCTCAGATCCGATCCAGCCGAGTGTCGAGGGAGAGTTCCACAAGACGACGGCGCAGGACGATCTTGATGTTTCATCACAAGCAGGTTTCGCTTAAGCTTCATGACGGTATGACCGAGGTGGAATATGGTGGAGGGGGCACCGACACGGCTAAGGAACGATCCGTAGATCAAACTTGTGTGTCCTAGGTGCCCCCTGCCCCGTGATATAAAGGAGCAAGGGGAGGGGCCGCCGCCAAGGAGGCGCTGCCAGGAGTCCTACTCCTCCGAGTAGGATTCCTCCCATCCTAGTTGGAATAGGATTCACCGGAGGGGGAAAGAGAGAGAGGGGGCGCCCTTCCTAGTCCTAGTAGGACTAGGGAAGGGGAGGCGCGCCACCCAGGGCTGGCCCTTTCTCCTTCCACCAAGGCCCACTATGGCCCATTTAGTTCTTGGGGTTCCGAACCTCCCTAGATTCTAGAATTCCTGCTTTCACCCTAACCATTCCAACTCCAAATATAGGCTTCCAATATATCAATCTTTATGTCTCGACCATTTCGAGACTCCTCGCCATGTCCGTGATCACATCCGGACTCAACTTCTTCGTACATCAAAATACATAAACTCATAATAACCGCCATCGAAACCTTGCTGCATGGACTTACGGTTCGAGAACAATGTAGACATGACCTAGAACTATTCTCGTCAATAACCAATAGCGGACCTGGATGCCCATATTGGTTCCTACATATTCTACGAAGATCTTTATCGGTCGATCGCATAACAACATACGCTGTTCCCTTTGTCATCGGTATGTTATTTGCCCGAGATTCGATCGCCGGTATCCAATACCTAGTTCAATCTCGCTACGCAAGTCTCTTTACTCGCTCCGAATACATCATCTCACAACTAACTCATTAGTTGTAATGCTTGCAAGGCTTCAAAGTGATGTGCATTACCGAGAGGGCCCAGAGATACCTCTCCGACAATCGGAGTGACAAAACCTAATCTCAAATACGCCAACCCAACATCTGCCTTTTGAGACACCTGTAGTACTTCTTTATAATCACCCAGCTTACGCTGACGCTTGGTAGCACCCAAAGTGTTCCTCCGTAAACGGAGTTGCATAATCTCATAGTTACAGAACATGTATAAGTCATGGATAAAAGCAGAGCAACATACTAAACGATCGAAAGTGCTAAGCTAATGGAATGGGTCATGTCAATCGATCATTCTACTAATGATGTGACCTTGTTAATCAAATAACAACTCTTGTTCATGGTTAGAAACATAACCATCTTTGATTAACAAGCTAGTCTAGTAGAGGCATACTAGTGACATGTTGTTTGTCTATGCATTCACACATGTATCATGTTTCCGTTAATACAATTCTAGCATGAATGATAAACATTTATCATGAAATAAGGAAATAAATAATAACTTTATTATTGCCTCTAGGGCATATTTCCTTCAGCCTCCCACTTGCACTAGAGTCAATAATCTAGATTACATAGTAATGATTCTAACACCCATGGAGTCTTGGTGTTGATCATGTTTTGCTCGTGGAAGAGGCTTAGTCAACGGTCTCGCAACATTCAGATCCGTATGTATCTTGCAAATCTTATGTCTCCCACCGACTAAGTCCCGATGGAATTGAAGCGCCTCTTGATGTGCTTGGTCCTCTTGTGAAATCTGGATTCCTTTGCTAAGGCAATTGCTCCAAAGATTGTCACGTAAGATTTTCATTGACCCGATGCACTAGGTATGACACCTAGATCGGATATGAACTCCTTCATCCGCATCTTCATTAGCCGCTCCGGTTGCTATGTACTCCGCTTCACATGTAGATCCCGCCACGACGCTTTGTTTAGAACTGCACCAACCGACAGCTCCTCCGCTTAGTGTAAATACGATCCGTCTCGCGATTTAGAATCGTCTGATCAGTGTCAAAGCTTGCATCAACGTAACTGCCATTTATGAGCTCTTTGTCACCTCCATATACGAGAAACATATCCTTAGTCCTTTTCGTATTTCAGATGTTCTTGACCGCTGTCCAGTGATCCACTCGATTACTTTGGTACCTCCTCGCTAGGCTTATAGCAAGGCACACATCAGGTCTGTACACAAGATTGCATACATGATAGAGCCTATGGTCAAGCATAGGAACATCTTTCATTTTCTCTATCTTCTCGCAGTGGTCGGGCATTGAGTCTTACTCAACTTCACACCTTGTAACACGTGCAAGAACCCTTTCTTTGCTTGATCCATTTTGAACTTCTTCAAAATTTTGTCAAGGTATGTGCTTTGTGAAAGTCCAATCAAGCGCCTTGATCTATCTCTATAGATCTTAATGCCCAATATGTAAGCAGCTTCACCGAGGTCTTTCATTGAAAAACTCTTATTCAAGTATCCCTTTATGCTATCCAGAATTCTATATCATTTCCGATCAGCAATATGTCATCTACATATAATATCGTAAATGCTACAGAGCTCCCACTCACTTTCTTGTAAATACAAAGCTTCTCCAAAAGTCTCAGATAAACCCAAATGCTTTGATCACACTATCAAAGCGCTTATTCCAACTCCGAGATGCTTGCACCAGTCCATAGATGGATCGCTGAGCTTGCACACTTTGTTAGCTCCCTTTGGATCGATAAAACCTTCTCGTTGCATCATATACAACTCTTCTTCCGTAAATCCATTCAGAATGCAGTCTTTACATCCATTTGCCAAATTTCATAATCATAAATGCGCAATTGCTAACATGATTCGGACGGACTTAAGCATCGCTACGGGTGAGAAGGTCTCATCGTAGTCAATCCCTTGAACTTGTCGAAACCCTTTATGCATAAGTCGAGCTTTGTAGACAAGAATATTACCGCCACCGCCTTCTTCTTGAAGATCCACTTGTTTTCTATTGCTTGCCTACCTCTGCAAGTCAACCAAAGTCCATACTTTGTTTTCATACATGGATCCCATCTCGATTTCATGGCCTCAAGCCATTTTATGAATCTGGCTCACCATCGCTTCTTCATAGTTCGAGGTTCATCATGATCTAGTAGCATGATTTCCGTAACAGGATTACCGCATCACTCAAAAGGATCTTACTCGTTGATCTACGAGGTTCTCAGAGTAACTTGATCTCAAGTTTCATGATCAACATCATCAACTTCCTCACTACTTGGTGTAGGTGTCTCGTAAACCGTTTCGTGATTAACTACTTTCAAGTAAGGGAGAAGGTACTATTACCTCATCAAGTTCCACTTTCCTCCCACTCACTTCTTTCGAGAGAAACTCCTTCTAGAAAGGATCCATTCTTAGCAACGAATGTCTTGCCTTCGATCTGTGATAGAAGGTGTACCCAACTGCCTCCTTTGGGTATCCTATGAAGACACATTCGATTTGGGTTCGAGCTTATCAGTTGAAGCTTTTTCACATAAGCATCGTGATCCCCAAACTTTAAGAAACGATAACTTTGGTTTCTTGCCAAACCACAGTTCATAAGGTGTCGCCTCAACGGATTTCGACGGTGTTCTATTCAGGTGAATGCGCCGCCTCTAGAGCATAACCCCAAAACGATAGCGTAAATCAGAAGAGACATCATAGATCGCACCATATCTAGTAAAGTACGACACGACGCTCGACACACCATTACGCTGTGGTGTTCCGGTATGGAGTTGCTAAACTATTCCGCATTGTTTCAAATGTAGACCAAACTCAGAACTCAAATATTCTCCTCCACGATCGATCGTAGAAATTTAATTTTCTTGTTACGATGATTTTCAACTTCACTCAAATTCTTTGAACTTTTCAAATGTTTCAGACTTATGTTTCATTAAGTAGATATACCCATATCTCGCTAAGTCATCCGTGAAGGTGAGAAAATAACGATATCCGCCACGAGCCTCAACATTCATCGGACCACATACATCTCAGATGTATGATTTCCAACAAATCTGTTGCTCTCTCCATAGTACCGAGAACGGTGTTCTAGTCATCTTGCCCATGAGGCACGGTTCGAAGTGCCAAGTGATTCATAATCAAGTGACTCCAAAAGTCCATCAAGATGGAGTTTCTTCATGCGCTTTACATCGATATGACCTAAACGGCAAGGCACAAATAAGTTGCACTATCATTATCAACTCGATCTTTTGGTTTCAACATTATGAATATGTGTATCACTACTATCGAGATTCATCAAAATAGACCACCTCAAGGGTGCATGACCATAAAAGATATTACTCATATAAATAGAACAACCATTATTCTCTCGATTTAAATGAATAACCGCCTCGCATCAAACAAGATCCAGATATAATGTTCATGCTCAACGCAGCACCAAATAACAATTATTTAGGTCTAAAACTAATCCCAAGGTAGATGTAGAGGTAGCGTCGATCGCGATCACATCGACTTTGGAACCATTTCCCACGCCAGATCGCCACCTCGCCCTTTGCCGAGTTCGCTAATCCGAGTCCCCTGCTTCGAGTTGCAAATATTAGCAATGTAACCAGATCAAATACCCAAAGCTACTATGAGCTCTAGTAAGGTACACATCAATAACATGTATATCACATATACCTTTGTTCACCTTGCCATCCTTCTTATCCGCCAAATACTTGGGGCAGTTCCGCTCAAAGGACTACCGCTTGGTAAGAGAAGCACTCGGCCAGTGCTTAGGTCCAGATTTGGGTTTTTCTCCCGAGCAAAGAACTTGCTTGGTGTTCTTCTTGAAGTTCCCTTCTTCTTCCCTTTGCCTTTCTTCTTGAAACTAGTGGTCTTATTGACCATCAACACTTGATGCTCCTTCTGATTTCTACCTCCGCAGCCTTTAGCATTGCTAAGAGCTCTGTATAGTCTTTACTAACCCTTGCATATTATAGTTCATCACGGCCTTTGTAGCTTGGTGGCAGTGATTGAAGAATTCTGTCAATGACACAATCATCCGGAAGATTAACTCCCAATTGTGTCAAGTGATTGTAGTACCTGCACATTCCGAGTATGTGCTCACTAATGTAACTATTCTCTCCATCTTGCAGCTATAGAACTTATTGGAGACTTCATATCTCTCAATCCGGCATTCTGTTGAATATTAACTTCAACTCCCGAACATCTCATATGCTCCATGACGCTCAAAACGCCGCTGAAGTCCCCGTTCTAAGCCGTAGCATGGCACATCGAACTATAGAGTAGTCATCAGCTTTGCTCGCCAGACGCTCATAACATCCGTGTTGCTCCAAAGAAGAGTCTGCACCTAGCGTGCATCCAGACGAACTCTTCAGGCAGCAATGAGGATGATCCTCGTTACGGACCCAATCCGTAATTGCTACCATCATCTTTCAACTTTGCTTTCAAGGAACGATTAAAATTCAACGAACAACAAAGACGAGCCATCTATCTACAATCAAACATAAACAAGCAAGATACTATCAGTACTAAGTTCATGATAAATTTAAGTTCAATTAATCATATTACTTAAGAACTCCCACTTAGAAAGACATCTCTAGTCATCTAAGTGATCACGTGATCCAAATCAACTAAACCATAACCGATCATCACGTGAAATGGAGTAGTTTTCAATGGTGAACATCTTATGTTGATCATATCTACTATATGATTCACGCCGACCTTTCGGTCTCCGTGTTCCGAGGCCATATCTGCATATGCTAGGCTCGCAAGTATAACCCGAGTATTCTCATGGTGCAAAACTGGCTTGCACCTGCTAGATGGACGAGAGCTTATCACACCCGATCATCACGCGGTGTCCGGGCACGATTTAACTTTGGCAACGGTGCATACCGGGAGAACACTTTTGATAATTTAGTGAGAGATCATCTTATAATGCTACCGCCAATCAAAGCAAGATAAGATGCATAAAGGATAAACATCACATGCAAATCAATATAAGTGATATGATATGGTCATCATCATCTTGTGCTTCATGATCTCCATCTCCGAGCACCACCATGATCACCATCGCCACCGGGCGACACCTTGATCTCCATCGTAGCATCGCTGTCGCCTCGCCAACTTATGCTTCTACGACTATCGCTACCGCTTAGTGATAAAGTAAAGCATTACAGTATGCATTGCATTGCATACAATAAAGCGACAACCATATGGCTCTCGCCAGCTGTCGATAACTTCGTTACAAAACATGATCATCTCATACAAAAAATATAGCATCACGCCTTGACCATATCACATCACAACATGCCCTGCAAAACAAGTTAGACGCCCTCTACTTTGTTGTTGCAAATTTTACGTGGCTGCTACGGGCTTAAGCAAGAACCAATCTCACCCACGATCAAAACCACAACGACATTTCACAAATAGACTCCGCTTAACCTTCTCAAGGACCGGCGAGCCACACTCGTTCAACTAAAGTGAGAGAGACAGACACCCGCCAATCACCTTTAAGCAACGAAAGTGCTCGCAGCGGTGAAACCAGTCTCGCCAAAGCGCACGCTGTAATGTCGGTCCGGGCCGCTTCATCTCACAATACCGCTGAACCAAAGTATGACATGCTGGTAGGTAGTATGACTTGTATCTGTTGGGGAACGTAGTAATTTCAAAATTTTTCCTACGCACACACAAGATCATGGTGATGTATAGCAACGAGAGGGGAGAGTGTTGTCTACGCACCAGAGACCAAGCGCGAAGCGATCACAACGTAGAGGAAGTAGTCGACGCTCTCCTCGCGATCCGACCGATCCCGGCGCCAAGCATTCGCGCCTTCGAGTTCTTGACACACGACAGCTCGATGACGCCCCTCAGATCCGATCCAGCCGAGTGTCGAGGGAGAGTTCCACAAGACGACGGGCAGGACGATCTTGATGTTTCACAGCGCAGGGTTTCGCTTAAGCTTCGCGACGGTATGACCGAGGTGGAATATGGTGGAGGGGGCACCGACACGGCTAAGGAACGATCCGAGATCAAACTTGTGTCCTAGGGTGCCCCCTGCCCCAGATATAAAGGAGCAGGGGGAGGGGCCGCCGCCAAGGAGGCGCCAGGAGTCCTACTCCTCCGGGAGTAGGATTCCCTCCAATCCTAGTTGGAATAGGATTCACCGGAGGGGAAAGAGAGAGAGGGGGCGCCCCTTCCTAGTCCTAGTAGGACTAGGGAAGGGGGCGCCGCCACCTAGGGCTGGCCCTTTCTCCTTTCCACCAAGGCCCACTATGGCCCATTTAGTTCCCGGGGTTCCGAACCTCCCCTAGCATCTCAGAATTCCTGCTTTCACCCGAACCATTCCAACTCCAAATATAGGCTTCCAATATATCAATCTTTATGTCTCGACCATTTCGAGACTCCTCGCCATGTCCGTGATCACATCCGGACTCAACTTCTTCGTACATCAAAATACATAAACTCATAATAACCGCCATCGAAACCTTGCGCATGGACTCTACGGTTCGAGAACAATGTAGACATGACCTAGAACTATTCTCGGTCAATAACCAATAGCGGACCTGATGCCCATATTGGTTCCTACATATTCTACGAAGATCTTTGTCGGTCGATCAAGATAACAACATACGTTGTTCCTTTGTCATCGGTATACATTTGCCCGAGATTCGATCGCTTGTATCCAATACCTAGTTCAATCTCGCTACGCAAGTCTCTTTACTCGCTCCGAATACATCATCTCACAACTAACTCATTAGTTGTAATGCTTGCAAGGCTTCAAGTGATGTGCATTACCGAGAGGGCCCAGAGATACCTCTCCGACAATCGGAGTGACAAAACCTAATCTCAAATACGCCAACCCAACATCTGCCTTTGGAGACACCTCTAGTACTCCTTTATAATCACCCAGCTTACGCCAGGACGCTTGGTAGCACCCAAAGTGTTCCTCCGCAAACGGAGTTGCATAATCTCATAGTTACAGTGAACATGTATATGTCATGGATAAAAGCAGAGCAACATACTAAACGATCGTGGTGCTAAGCTAATGGAATGGGTCATGTCAATCGATCATTCTACTAATGATGTGACCTTGTTAATCAAATAACAACTCTTTGTTCATGGTTAGGAAACATAACCATCTTTGATTAACAAGCTAGTCTAGTAGAGGCATACTAGTGACATGTTGTTTTGTCTATGCATTCACACATGTATCATGTTTCGTTAATACAATTCTAGCATGAATGATAAACATTTATCATGAAATAAGGAAATAAATAATAACTTTATTATTGCCTCTAGGCATATTTCCTGCTGCCAAAGTTCGTCGTGCCGAGACACCACGTGATGATCGGGTGTGATAAGCTCTACGTCCATCTACAACGGGTGCAAGCCAGCCATACACGCCGAATACTCAAGTTAAACTTGACGAGCCAAGCATATGCAGATATATTCCGAACACGGAGACCGAAGGTCGAGCGTGAATCATATAGTAGATATGATCAACATAATGATGTTCACCATTGAAAACTACTCCATCTCACGGATGGCTTGTTATGGTTTAGTTGATTTGATCACGTGATCACTTAGATGACTAGAGAGATGTCTATCTAAGTGGGAGTTCTAAGCAATATGATTAATTGAACTTAAATTTATCATGAACTTAGTCCCGTAGTACTTTGCAAATTATGTTGTAAGATCAATAGCATGCGTTGTTGTTTATATGTTTATTTTGATATGTTCCTAGAGAAAATTGTGTTGAAAGATGTTAGTAGCAATGATGCTGATTGATCCGTGATCTCAGGTTTATCCTCATTGCTGCATGCAGTAGAATTATGTCCTTGATGCAACCGCTAGGTGACATGCACTCCATTGCAGGAGCAGTATATGTGACGCTATGAATGTTCGACTAGCTCAATATGATGACTACTTGATAGTTTTGTGCACCATGCTCTATGGCTTAGAATCGGACTTCAAAGATGTTTTGAACATCATGGACCATATGAGATGTTCCAGAATTGAAGTTAATATTTCAAGCAAATAATTCCCAGTTGAGAGATATGAAGTCTCCAACAAGTTCTATAGCTAAAAGATGGAGGAGAATTGCTCAACTAGTGAGCATGTGCTTAGATTGTCCGGGTACTACAATCGCTTGAATCAAGTGGGAGTTAATCTTCCAGATAAGATAGTGATTGACAGAATTTTCTAGTCACCATCACCTAGTTAGTAGAACTTTGTGATGAACTATAGTATGCAAGGGATGATGAAAATGATTCCGAGTTTTTCATGATGATGAAATCGATGAAGGTAGAAATCAAGAAAGAACATCAAGTGTTGATGGTTAACAAGACCACTAGTTTCAAGAAAAGGGCAAAGGATAGAAGGAACTTCAAGAAGAACGGCAAGCAAGTCCTGCTCAAGTGAAGAAGCCCAAGTCTGCATTCTAAGCCTCGAGACTAAGTGCTTCTACCGCAAGGGACCGGTCACCGGAGCAGTAACTACCCCAAGTATTTGGCGGATAAGAAGGATGGCAAAGTAAACAAAGGTATATTTGATATACATGTTATTGATGTGTACTTTACTAAGTGTTTATAGCAACCTCTCAGATTTGGTAACTCGTTCAGCTTGCTAAGAGTAGTAAATCAAACAGGAGTTGCAAGTATCAAAATGAAACTAGTTAAGGGTGAAGTGACGATGTGTGCTGAAAGTAGTTTCAAGATTGATATGATCATCATCGCACACTCCCTATACTTTCGATTAGTGTTTAACCTAAATAAATGTTATTTTTGTTTATGCTGAGCATGAATATGATTTGATCATGTTTATTGCAATACGTTATTCATTTAAGTAAGAGAATAAACTGTTGTTCGCTTATATGAATAAAACCTTATATGGTTACACACCCAATGAAAATGGTTCATTGGATCTCGATCATAGTGATACACATATTCATAATATTGAAACCAAAAATGTAAAGTTAATAATGATAGTGCAACTTATTTATGGCAATCGCCATTAGGTCATATTATGTAAAGCGCATGAAGAAACTCCATGCCGATGGGATCACTTGATTGTGAATCACTTGATGCTTAAGTAACCATGCCTCATGGGCAAGATGACTAAGTCTCCGCTCTGATGTATGCGATCCGATGAGTGTTAAGGCTCGTATGGTATCTTATTTTCCACCTTCACAGATGATTTGAGTAGATATGGGTATATCTACTTGATGAAACATAAGTCCAAATAGTTGAAAGGTTCAAAGAATTTCAGAGTGAAGTGAAAAATCATCGTGACAAGAAAAATAAAGTTTCTACGATCTGATCAGGGAGACAAATATTTGAGTTACGAGTTTGGTCTTCAATTAAAACAATGTGGAATAGTTTCACAAATGCATGCCACCGAACACCACATCATAATAGGTGTCCAACATCATAACTGCATTTTTATTGGATATAGTACAATCTATGATGTTTCTACCGATTTACTAATATCGCTTTTGGGATCATGCATTAGAGACTACCGTTCACGCTTAAATTGGGCACCATCTAAACTGCTGAGACGACACTATATGAACTGTGGTTTAGCAAGAAACCAAAGTTGTCGCTTTCTTAAAGTTTGGGGCTGTGATGCTTATGTGAAAAGTTTCATCCTGATAAGCTCAAACCCAAATCAAAGAAGTGCCTTTCACAGAATACCCAAAAGAAATTGTTGGGTACACCTTCTATCACAGATCCCAAGGCAAGATATTCAAGTAAAATGGATCCTTTCTAGAGAAGGAGTTTCTCTAAAGAAGTGAGGGAGGAAAGTAGAACTTGATAGGTAATTAACCTTTTCCCTTATTGAAAGTAGTTCATCACGTAAATCTGTCTCGTGACTACTACGCCCAATTAGTGAGGAAGCTAATGATGATGATCATGTAACTTCAGATCAAGTTACTACAACCTCGTGAGGTAAACCAGAGTGAGATCCGCACCGTAGTAGTAACGGTATGAAGACACATTCGATTTGGGTTCGAGCTTATCAGGTTGAAGCTTTTTCACATAAGCATCGCATCCCCAAACTTTAAGAAACGACAACTTTGGTTTCTTGCCAAACCATAGTTCATAAGGTGTCATCTCAACGGATTTCGACGGTGTTCTATTCAGTGTGAATGCGGCCGCCTCTAGAGCATAACCCCAAAACGATAGCGTAAATCTGTAAGAGACATCATAGATCGCACTATATCTAGTAAAGTGCGACATGACGCTCGACACACCATTACGCCTGGGTGTTCCGGTGGTGAGTTGCTAAACTATTCCGATTGTTTCAAATGTAGACCAAACTCAGAACTCAAATATTCACCTCCACGATCGATCGTAGAAACTTAATTTTCTTGTTACGATGATTTTCAACTTCACTCTGAAATTCTTTGAACTTTTCAAACGTTTCAGACTTATGTTTCATTAAGTAGATATACCCATATCTGCTTAAGTCATCTGTGAAGGTGAGAAAATAACGATATCCGCCACGAGCCTCAACATTCATCGGACCACATACATATGTATGTATGATTTCCAACAAATCTGTTGCTCTCTCCATAGTACCGGAGAACGGTGTTCTAGTCATCTTGCCCATGAGGCACGGTTCGCAAGTGCCAAGTGATTCATAATCAAGTGACTCCAAAAGTCCATCAAGATGGAGTTTCTTCATGCGCTTTAATCGATATGACCTAAACGGCAGTGCCACAAATAAGTTGCACTATCATTATCAACTCTGCATCTTTTGGTTTCAACATTATGAATATGTGTATCACTACTATCGAGATTCATCAAAAATAGACCATTCCTCAAGGGTGCATGACCATAAAAGATATTACTCATATAAATAGAACAACCATTATTCTCTGATTTAAATGAATAACCGTCTCGCATCAAACAAGATCCAGATATAATGTTCATGCTCAACGCAGCACCAAATAACAATTATTTAGGTCTAAAACTAATCCCAAGGTAGATGTAGAGGTAGCGTCGACCGCGATCACATCGACTTTGGAACCATTTCCCACGCCGATCGCACCTCGCCCTTTGCGAGTTGCAATCCGTAGTCCCTGCTTGAGTTGCAAATATTAGCAAGTAACCAGTATCAAATACCAGTGCTACTACGAGCTCTAGTAAGGTACACATCAATAACATGTATATCACATATACCTTTGTTCACCTTGCCATCCTTCTTATCCGCCAAATACTTGGGGCAGTTCCGCTTCAAAGGACCACGCTTGCAGAGAAGCACTCAGCTTCAGGTTTAGGGCCAGACTTGGGTTTTTCTCCGAGCAGCAACTTGCTTGCTGTTCTTCTTGAAGTTCCTTCTTCTTCCCTTTGCCTTTCTTCTTGAAACTAGTGGTCTTATCGACCATCAACACTTGATGCTCCTTCTGATTTCTACCTCCGCAGCCTTTAGCATTGCGAAGAGCTCGGTATAGTCTTTACTAACCCTTGCATATTATAGTTCATCACGAAGCCTTTGTAGCTTGGTGGCGTGATTGAAGAATTCTCAATGACACAATCATCCGGAAGATTAACTCCCAATTGTGTCAAGTGATTGTAGTACCCGGACATTCGAGTATATGCTCACTAAGTAACTATTCTCCTCCATCTTGCAGCTATAGAACTTATTGGAGACTTCATATCTCTCAATCCGCATTCTGTTGGAATATCAACTTCAACTCTGGAACATCTCATATGCTCCATGACGCTCAAAACGCGTTGAAGTCCGTTCTAAGCCGTAAAGCATGGCACATCGAACTATAGAGTAGTCATCGCTTTGCTCGCCAGACGCTCATAACATCTGCGTTGCATTAGCAGAGTCTGCACCTAGCGGTGCATCCAGACGTAACTCTTCGTGCAGCAATGAGGATAATCTCAATTACGGACCCATCCGTAATTGCTACCATCATTTTTCAACTTTGCTTTCTCAAGGAACGCATTAAAATTCAACGGAACAACAGACGAGCCATCTATCTACAATCAAACATAAACAAGCAAGATACTATCAGTACTAAGTTCATGATAAATTTAAGTTCAATTAATCATATTACTTAAGAACTCCCACTTAGAAAAACATCTCTAGTCATCTAAGTGATCACGTGATCCAAATCAACTAAACCATAACCGATCATCACGTGAAATGGAGTAGTTTTCAATGGTGAACATCTTATGTTGATCATATCTACTATATGATTCACGCCGACCTTTCGGTCTCCGTGTTCCGAGGCCATATCTGCATATGCTAGGCTCGCAAGTATAACCCGAGTATTCTCGTGTGCAAAACTGGCTTGCAC
>JAHHZJ010001525.1:0-84389 GCA_021437245.1 Aegilops speltoides | reverse complement strand
GGTAGAGGTAGGATGTCCAATGGGGACAATGGGTTGAGTCAGACTTAATTTCAAGGGGACTTGCTTATCGTTTAATGTCTTGCACGTTGTAGGCGATTGGCGATGGGTAGACACGCTCCCACTTTTGATGTTCTTCTTGATCAACACGCCAAGTAGAGTGGAAAGTGTTCAAATTATTACCCGCTTGGCCGCCGGTTTGAGGATGTATGCGGATGAGAACAAGAGCTTGATGCCGAAGCTATTGCAAAGAGTCTTCCAAAAGTAACTCAAGAACTTGACGCTACGTCGGAGACGATTGTCTTTGGTAATTCGTGAGGCGCAAGATTTCCCTACAAAAGAGATTTGCAATATGAAGCATCGTCACCTTGTTGCTGTGAATAAAATGTGCCATCTTAGAAAATCGATCTACAACCACAAACACTAATCCTTTCCATTTTGAGTTCTAGGCAAACCAGTACAAAAGTCCATGCTAATGTCTTCCCAAGGTTGATATGGAATTGGAAGAGGCATGTAAAGACCATGAGATTGAGCTTTTGATTTAGCTTTATGTGGCATGTAGAGCATCGGGTGGCAAGCGTGAAATGTCTCAACATCTTGGGCCAAAAAGTTCTTGAGAGCTGCATAAGGTCTTGTCGCTGGGTCAAAATGTCCCATGAGTCCACCTCCATGAGCCTCTTGCAAAAGTAGCAAACGAAGAGAAGACTCATGCAAAGTTTGTTAGGTCTCAATGAATTCAACCCATTTAGCATGTCTACGATTCAGTTTAGCTTGACTTTTAATATGTTTCAAAGATTCATGATCGAATGTATAACAAATTCTTTGGGCCATAAATAATGTTGCCATGTTTCTAAAGTCCGAACAAGAGCATATAATTCTTTATCATAAGTAGAATAATTCAGACTAGGCCCACTCAATTTTTCGAGAAAGTATGCAACAGGTTTGCCATCTTGTAATAACACACCTCCTAATCCAATTCCACTAGCATCACATTCAAGCTCAAAAGTCTTATTAAAATCGGGAAGTTGGAGTAAAGGAGCATGTGTCAACTTAGCTTTCAATACCGTGAAGGCTTCTTCCCGTATGCGGTACCCCAAACAAAAGGCACATCCTTCTTTGTAAGCTCGTTGAGAGGTGCAGCAATGGTGCTGAAATCTCTCACAAAACGCCTATAGAAACCAGCGAGGCCAAGGAAACTCCTCACTTGTGTGACCGTTTTGGGCTGCGGCCAACTCTCAATAGCTTCAATCTTGGCTTTATCAACTTCAATTCCTGTGGAGTAACAACATAGCCAAGAAAAGATACTCGGTCGGTGCAAAAGGTGCACTTCCCAAGGTTACCAAACAAGCGTGCATCACGTAGAGCATTAAAAACAACACGTAAATGTTCCAAATGTTCTTCCAAAGATTTGCTATAAATCAGTATATCATCAAAATAAACTACCACAAATCGTCCAATGAAAGCACGTAAAACTTCGTTCATTAATCTCATGAAAGTACTAGGTGCATTAGTTAACCCAAAAGGCATGACTAACCACTCATATAATCCAAACTTAGTTTTAAATGCTGTTTTCCATTCATCTCCCAATTTCATACGAATTTGATGGTATCCACTCGCAAATCAACTTTGGAGAATATTGTAGAGCCACTCAATTCATCAAGCATATCATCTAGCCTAGGAATAGGGTGGCGATAACGAATAGTAATATTATTGATGCCTCTACAATCAACACACATACGTGACGTACCATCCTTTTTCGCACTAGAATAATAGGAACAGCACAAGGACTAAGGGATTCGGCGTATATAACCTTTGTCGAGCAGCTCCTGTGCTTGACGCATAATCTCCTTCGTCTCCTCTGGATTGGTGCGGTATGGTGCACGGTTGGGTAATGATGCACCGAATTAAGTCAATTTGATGCTCAATCCCTCGAATAGGTGGTAATCCGGTGGCACGTCTTGTGGAAAGACGTCGTGAACTCTGCAAAATGTTAGTGACAAAGGGGGCAAAGAGGAAAACACGTCCTCGAATGAAAATAATGCCTCTTTGCACACAAAAGCATAGCAAATAGATTTGCCAAAATCTAGCTCATCAATATCAGATTTGGTGGCAAGTAAACATGCACTTTTCAATTTAATTTCGAAAGCAACAGAGATGGTTTATTATTAGGCTTCATGTGTTGCTCAAATTCTTTTGCCACAATCTGATTTTCACTCTTATTTTTCTCTGTTTTGCTTTATTAGCTCTATTAATATCATCTTTCAAAATGGACTCGAGGAGTCATAGGAAGCAAAGTAATATTTTTATCCTTATGAACAAGAGTATCTTGATTGTTTCTACCATGGTGTACAGAATTTTTATCAAATTGCCATGGTCTACCAAGTAACAAGGAACATGCTTGCATAGGTACCACATCACAATCAACATAATCAGCATATGTAGAGATACTAAAATGCACACGAACAATGACGTGTTACCTTCACCTTGCCGCTGTTGTTGAACCATTGGATGTAGTAAGGATGTGGATGTGGTCTTGTGGTGAGAGATAGCTTCTCCACCATCTCCATGCTAGCCAAGTTGTTGCAGCTCCCTCCATCTATGATGGCGAATAGAACGTTCCTTCACAACTCCTTTGTATGGAACAAATTATGCCTCTGATTTTGCTCAGCTTGTGTAACTCTGCACACTCAAAACACGTTGAGCAACTAAACATTCATACACATCGGCATTCTTCAAGAGCCATGTATTGTGTCTCATGATCGTAATCATCTCCACCGTGTTCCTCATGTGTAATAAGAGCCAAAGTCTCCTCATCATAGTCACTAGCGGACTCATACCCACCATCCTCGAGAGCAATCATCACACGCTGAGATTTGCATTCTCTCATAAAATGTCCTCTTCCCTTACAACGACGACAAATAATATCACTTGTGTGCCTGTTGACGCCATGGAAGAAGAGCTCTGCAGGCCCAAAGGTGTGCTCTTGGCGGATAGTGGTGGTTGTGCACCTTTCTTGTATCACGGTTGGAGGTGGCACCAAGGAGGTGATGGTGCGGTGGAAGTAGATGATGCACGTGGTGTCCATGATGAAGGTCGACCTGCGAGAAAAGTTAGTGCGGCGCCAATGCACATCGATCCTGCACTTCACGTTCAGCTTTACAAGCAAGATGGAATAAGCGAGTGATATTATTATAATCCTTATAGTCTAGAATGGTCTCAATCTCTATTTAATCCACCCGAAAACGTGCAAGCATAGCTTCATTCTCCTCAACAATACCACATCTAATCAAGCCAGTTTGCAATTCCCGATAATATTCTTCTACAGAATTTTTTCCTTGTCTTAAACGCTGCAATTTTTGAAGTAATTCACGTTGATAATATGGTGGAACCCAACGAGCACGCATAGCAGTTTTCAAAGCAGCCCAAGTAGCTGGAACAGGATATAATCTACAATGTTCGGACCACCAAACACATGCAAAGCTAGTGAAAGCACAAACAGCGGCAGGAACACGTCTCTCCTCGGGATATTGTAAACATGTAAATCGTTGTTCAGTTTCTAACTCCCAAGTAAGATATATATCGGGAACATATCTACCCTCAAATGGTGGAATATTCAATTTCAGTTTAGGGAGATGGTCATGATCTCGTACTGAGGGGAGCCCTAACATTGCCATTATTTGCATGTGGGCGACACGGTGGTTGTGGTGCTGGTGGTTGCACGTAGTTCGATGTTGATCAACCTCATCCTCGTAATCTTCCACATAATCATCCTCGCCGGTACCAAAGAAGCAGCAGAGAGGAGCCAAAGAAGCACCAACAAAGATGAGCAGCGGCACCAGAATTTTGTCTGGCTCAATAGGAACACGCCGAGCTCGTCCATCTTGATTCGGAAGGGGCGTAGTTGTTGTCGTTCTTGAGAGGTGCGATAGGTGCAGCCGCGGTGGTTGTGGAAAACGCGAGAGCAATTCATCAAACTTGCTATCAAGCTTTGTTTCAAACGTCTTCTCAATGCCATCTATCTTCTCCATGGCCTCGTCAAATCTGTTTACCACATCTTGCACCTCGTCCAATCATCATTTGCTGAAACTTATCATGTAGCTGTTTGTTTGTCGAGTTCTCCCAATCAGTCTCATCGGCCTGTGTTCCTGCCATGGTTAGCAGCAATAGAAACACACAAGAATATGATCCTCAGACTACTAGGAAGTGGTGGTGGTGGTGCGGTGGGCGGTCACAAATCCGTGAAGCAAATCTCAAATTCTTACCAGTTCTTACCCAAAGAAACGGTGGTGATCGGCAACCGTTGTAGTCAAAACTCTCAAAGCTTGGCTATAGCGATTACGTGGAGAATCAAGCGCACGACGTAGATGTATGTGGAGCTGGGAAGGCTTATAATATGGTAGCAAAAGGGTCAACAATAATCAATTCGGAGATGCAAAGTTGAATAAGCGCTCAACGACAGATCTTGTCTTGGTCCTAGGCTAGACCGTGCTAGAGGCGCGAGCCTAGAACACTAACAAAATCACGGCGCTGCACGTAAACAAGGGAGGAGCACACTCTGAATTTTTTTTTCGCTTTTTTTTATGCTGATTTTTTTTTTTTGCGCTTTTTTTTTTTTTTTGCGAAAAATCACTATAATGGCGAGTGTCTCAAAACTCTTCCTGTGTCAAATCGACAGGATGGGCACGAAATTTTTTCGACCAATTTGTTTTTTTTTTTCGCGGGACCCAAAACTGAAGCGGGTCAAAAAACTTTCTATAACGGCGATCGCTCAATATGCTTAGAAACACCTAAAATAGGATAGCGAGAAAATTTTTTATCCCGTGCGTTTTGGAAAATTTTGGGCCTAAGCGGAGGGTGGTTTCGGACTCTTTTTTGGAAACCAACCTCTTCTACGGACGGACAAAAGATTGCTGGAATCGAAACCTACTCGATACAAGGAAACACGAATCGGAAAACTAGATGGATCCCAAAACAAACCTAATATGCAAGGGACTCGGATTGGTGATGATATATGGCAGCGGTGGTGGTATATGGATACAGTTGAAGCGGTGGCGGATAAGCGGTGGTGGTATATGGATACGGATTGAGCGGCGGTGGTGCGGCGGCGGCGTGACAACTTATGACCGAACTCGAAACTCTAAAGACTAGACTCTAAGACCAGCAACTAGACACGGCGATGCAACCGCAAATTCAACAATGCAAATCTGAAAAAGATTATGCAAAGGCTCGATTGGTTGGGATAGGATGAACTAACCCTAATTTTTTTTTTGGCTTTTTCGTGGACTATAGGTATGAAGACAGACTCGATCTAAACTACGAAAAATCGTAAAATCTCACCGAGCAACCCGGAAATCTGATACCACTTGATAGAGGCAAAGGTGTCCGTCTTTCGATGAGATGGTGGATTTCGCTTTGGTGGAAGTCGACTTTGACGATCCGACTACTGAAGTCTGCGAGGGCGTCGCATATAGCAATCGCTAAACCAACTCCGAGAGGTTATTGACCACGCCGAGCACGATCAACGACCACGAGGTCTATTTCCTGCGAGCAAACGAAGAACAAGCAAGAAACTGAGATTGCAATCTGGATATTGCGAATATAAGATGAAAGCTTTATTGATCAAGGTGGGGTTACTGTGGCGCCTTTGTGCAGTCGTTGAACACAAACGAAACTGTGAAGTTGCAGCTATGGCGAACTTTTGATCTAAACAAAACCCAAGTCTAAGCGGTGCCCTAAGGGCTGTATATATGGAGGAAGAGGGGTGAATTTCGTGGCCCTTGGTGGAGGGTCCAAACTAACCCTATCTCTTGTTTCCCACACATACGGACTCTAAAATAGCCTATACTAATGTATTTCGAAATTACATGGGCTGGCCCAATAATAAGGTGACGAAGACCTAGAATAGCCTATGGACGAATATTATGAAGTGGCATCTTGTATATTTCGTCCAAGGCTTCATGCACTCCTTATGGTGGCTTCAAAGTCCCAAATCATCACTTGTAACTCCGTTCTTGATCCCCTTGCATGCCATCAACTCCATGTGTGTTCTTGCTCCAATGTTCATCCTTCTCCAAGCTAGGCCCTTCATTTGTAAGCAAAACAAATGTATCCAATTTAAGCAGCATCATATTCTCATGAACATTAGAATCATTACCAAGAAACGAAAGTACACGTAATTTAGTTGGCGTCTTGTGAGCTCTAGTAATTGGTCCAAGATGTATAGCAGCAGGGGCTGTGGGTGTAACAATGGTATTGATGTCCTCATCACTTCTTGAAATGAAGTCGTCCTCGACGGAAGTTCATCTTCCTCACCCAAATATGGCTTCAAATCTGCAATGTTAAAAGTGGGACTAACCCCAAAATCTGCAGGCAGCTCAAGTTTATATGCATTATCATTTACTTTCTCCAACACCTTAAAGGGACCAGCAGACGTGGCATTAGCTTTGATTTGCGCAAATCAGAAATCTATCCTTCGCAAAACGCAAATGTAACCAAACAAGATCTCCGGTGCAAACACAACATGTTTTCTACCCTTATCTCCAACAAGTTTATATTTAGCATTCATCGCTCAATGTTTTCCTTAGTTAACTCATGCATTTTTAAAATCAATTCAGCACGTTCTTTAGTATCAAAATTAACCTTCTCCAAGATGGAAGAGGCAACAAATCAATAGGTGCACGAGGTGGAAACCATACACAACTTCAAAAGGGCACATCTTAGTAGTAGAATGCAATGAATGATTATAAGCAAATTCAATATGAGGCAAGCATTCCTCCCACATTTTCTTATTATTCTTTAGAACAACCCTAAGCATAGTAGACAATGTTCTATTGACTACTTCAGTTTGTCCATCAGTTTGGGGGTGACAAGTAGTACTAAAAAGCAGTTTAGTCCCCAACTTAGCCCATAAACATCTCCAAAAGTGGCTAAGAAATTTAGTATCACGATCTGAAACAATAGTATTTGGCACACCATGCAAGCGAATAATTTCACGAAAGAACAAATCAGCAACATTGACAAACATCATCGCTTTTATGACATGGTATAAAGTGTGCCATTTTCGAGAATCTATCCACGACAACAAATATGCTATCCCTCCCCTTCTTTGTTCTAGGTAAACCTAAAACAAAGTCCATAGATATATCCTCCCAAGAAACACTAGGTACAGGCAAAGGCATATATAAACCATGAGGATTGAGTCGTGACTTAGCTTTTTGACATGTAGTGCAGCGAGCAATAAAACGCTCAACATCCCGTCGCATCTTTGGCCAAAAGAAATGTGTAGCAAGTACGTCCTCCGTCTTCTTCACGCCAAAGTGTCCCATTAGTGCTCCTCCATGCGCCTCCTGCAACAACAAAAGACGAACGGAGCTAGCTGGAATGCATAGCTTGTTAGAACGAAACACAAATCCACCATTAACGACGAACTTGTTCCATGTTCTGCCTTCTTTACAATTCTGCAATACATCGCTAAATTCAGCATCATGCACATATTGAGCTTTGATGGTCTCCAAACCAAATATTTTAAAGTCAAGTTGTGAAAGCATAGTATAACGACGAGACAATGCATCAGCAATAACATTTTCTTTACCCTTCTTGTGTTTAATGACATAAGGGAAAGTCTCAATGAATTCAACCCATTTAGCATGTCTACGATTCATTTTAGCTTGACTTTTAATATGTTTCAAAGATTCATGATCAGAATGTATAACAAATTCTTTGGGCCATAAATAATGTTGCCATGTCTCTAAAGTCGAACAAGAGCATATAATTCTTTATCATAAGTAGAATAGTTCAAACTAGGCCCACTCAATTTTTCGTAAAAGTATGCAACAGGTTTGCCATCTTGTAATAACACACCTCTAATCCAATTCCACTAGCATCACATTCAAGCTCAAAAGTCTTATTAAAATCAGGAAGTTGGAGTAAAGGAGCATGTGTCAACTTAGCTTTCAATACCGTGAAAGCTTCTTCCATCTTGGTACCCCAAACAAAAGGCACATCCTTCTTTGTAAGCTCGTTGAGAGGTGCAGCAATGGTGCTGAAATCTCTCACAAAACGCCTATAGAAACCAGCGAGGCCAAGGAAACTCCTCACTTGTGTGACCGTTTTGGGCTGCGGCCAACTCTCAATAGCTTCAATCTTGGCTTTATCAACTTCAATTCCCTGTGGAGTAACAACATAGCCAAGAAAAGATACTCGGTCGGTGCAAAAGGTGCACTTCCCAAGGTTACCAAACAAACGTGCATCACATAGAGCATTAAAAACAGCACGTAAATGTTCCAAATTTCTTCCAAAGATTTGCTATAAATCAGTATATCATCAAAATAGACTACCACAAATCGTCCAATGAAAGCACGTAAAACTTCGTTCATTTATCTCATGAAAGTACAAGGTGCATTAGTTAACCCAAAAGGCATGACTAACCACTCATATAATCCAAACTTAGTTTTAAATGCTGTTTTCCATTCATCTCCCAATTTCATACGAATTTGATGGTATCCACTACGCAAATCAACTTTGGAGAATATTGTAGAGCCACTCAATTCATCAAGCATATCATCTAGCCTAGGAATAGGGTGACGATAACGAATAGTAATATTATTAATGCCTCTACAATCAACACACATACGTGACGTACCATCCTTTTTCGGCACTAGAATAAAAGGAACAGCACAAGGACTAAGGGATTCGCGTATATAACCTTTGTCGAGCAGCTCACATGACTTGACGCATAATCTCCTTCGTCTCCTCTGGATTGGTACGGTATGGCGCACGGTTGGGTAATGATGCACCGGGAATTAAGTCAATCTAATGCTCAATCCCTCGAATAGGCGGTAATCCCGGTGGCACGTCTTGTGGAAAGACGTCGTGAACTCTGCAAAATGTTAGTGACAGCAGGAGGCAAAGATGAAAACACGTCCTCGAATGAAAATAATGCCTCTTTGCACACAAAAGCATAGCAAACAGATTTGCTAAAATCTAGCTCATCAATATCAGATTTAGTGGCAAGTAAACATGCACTTTTCAATTTAATTTCGAAGCAACACTAGATGGTTTACTATTAGGCTTCATTTTTTGCTCAAATTCTTTTGCCACAATCTGATTTTCACTCTTATTTTCTCTGTTTTGCTTTATTAGCTCTATTAATATCATCTTTCAAAATGGACGCAGAGAGTCATAGGAAGCAAAGTAATATTTTTATCCTTATGAACAAGAGTGTATCGATTGTTTCCACCATGGTGTCTGAAATTTTATCAAATTGCCATGGTCGACCAAGTAATGAGGAACATGCTTGCATAGGTACCACATCACAATCAACATAATCAGCATATGTAGAGATACTAAAATGCACACGAACAGACGTGTTACCTTAACCTTGCATTTGTTGTTGAACCATTGGATGTAGTAAGGATGTGGATGTGGTCTTGTGGTTAGAGATAGCTTCTCCACCATCTCCATGCTAGCCAAGTTGTTGCAGCTCCCTCCATCTATGATGACGCGAATAGAACGTTCCTTCACAACTCCCTTTGTATGGAACAAATTGTGCCTCTGATTTTGCTCAACTTCACGTTGAGCAACTAAACATTCATATCTCGTCGGCGTCTTGAGAGCCATGTATTGCGTGTCATGATCGTAATCATCTCCACCATGTTCTTCACGTGTAATAAGAGCCAAAGTCTCCTCATCATAGTCATAGAGGGACTCATACCCACCATCCTCGTGAGCAATCATCACACGCTGAGATTTGCATTCTCTCATATAATGACCTCTTCCCTACAACGACGACAAATAATATCACTTGTGTGCCTGTTGATGCCATGGAAGAAGAAGAGCCTGTGTAGGCCCTGGCAGGTGCGCTCTTGGCAGATGGTGGTGGTTGTGCCTGCTTTCTTGTATCAAGGCTGGAGGTAACAACTGATGGAGGTGCTGGTGTAGTGGAAGTAGAGGATGCACGCGGTGTCCATGATGAAAGTCGACCTGCAGAAAAGTTAGTTCGCGCCAATGCTTGTCGATCCTGCACTTCATGTTCAGCTTTACAAGCAAGATAGAATAAACGAGTGATATTAGTATACTCCTTATACTCTAGAATGGTCTGAATCTCTCTATTTAATCCACCTATAAAAACGTGCAAGCATAGCTTCTTTCTCCTCAACAATACCACATCGCCAGTTTGTAGTTCCTGATAATATTCTTCTACAGAATTTTTTCCTTGTCTTAAACTCTGCAATTTTTGAAGCAATTCACGTTGATAATATGGTGGAACCCAACGAGTACGCATAGCAGTTTTCAAAGCAGCCCAAGTAGTTGGAATAGGATATAATCTGCAATGTTCATACCACCATACACATGCAAAACTAGTGAAAGCACAAACAGCAGCAGCAACCCGTCTCTCCTCGGGATATTGTAAACATGTAAAATGTTGTTTAGTTTCTAACTCCCAAGTAAGATATATATCAGGAACATAGCTACCCTCAAATGGTGGAATATTCTATTTCAGCTTCGGAATATGGTCATTATCTCGTACCTGAGGTGGTGGTGCAGGCCTACCGTTGCGAATATATACCTGAGGTCGACCTGCTGGTGGTGGCTGCACGTAGTTCTGATCTTGATCAACCTCATCCTCATAATAGTCCTCCACCTCTGCAGCAATGAGGAGCTACAAAAGCACCAACAGCGATGGCAATGCGGCACCAGAATTTTGTCCTGGCTCAATAGGAACACGCTGTGCTCGTCCATACTGATTCGGAAGGGGGCGTTGTTATTATTGTTGTTGTTGCAGAGGTGCGATAGATACAGCCGACGATGGTTGTGGAAAACGCACGAGCAATTCATTAAACTTGCTATCAAGCTTTGTTTCGAACATCTTCTCAATGCCATCTATCTTCTCCATGGCCTCGTCAAATCTGTTCAGCACATCTTGCACCTATCCACTCATCATTTGCTGAAATTTATCATGTAGCTATTTGTTCGTCAGGTTCTCCCAATCAGTCTCATCGGCTTGTGATCCTACCATGGTTAGCAGCAAATAGAAACACACAAGAATATGATCCTACAGACTACTAAGAAGTGGTGGTGGTGTATCACAAACCCGTCAAGCAAATCTCAAATTCTTACCAGTTCTTACCCTGCAGCAGGTGGTGATCGGCAACCGTTGTATTCAAAACTCTCAAAGCTTGGATAGAGCGATTACCAGGGAGAGTCAAACGGATGACGTAAATTTATGTGGAGAAGGGAAGGCTTATAATATTGTAGCAAAAAAAGGTCAGCAATAATCAATTCAGAGATGCAAAGTTGAATAAACGCTCAACGACGGTACTGTGCTGGTCCAAGGCTAGACCGTGCTAGAGACGCGAGCCTAGAACACTAACAAAATCACGGCGCTGCACTTAAACAAGGGAAAAGCACACCCTGGGAAAAAATCGCTCTTTTTTTTTGCCTTTTTTTTGCGCTCCTCTTTTTTTTTGCCGAAAATCACTATAATGGCGAGTGTCTCAAAACTCTTCCCAAGTCAAGATAACAGGATAGGCACGAAATTTTTTTCGACCAATTTTTTTTTCGACTGCCCGGACCCACAAACAGGAAATGGGTCAAAAAAACTTGCTATAACAGCGACTGTCTCAATACGCTTAGAAACACCTAAAAACAGGATAGCCAGAATTTTTTTTGTCCAATGCGTTTTTGGAAAATTTTGGGCCTAAACGGAGGGTGGTTTTTTGCGCTCCTCTTTTTTTTGAAACCAACCTCTTCTACGGACGGGAAAAGATTGCTAGAATCAAAACCTACTCGACAAAGAAAACACAAATCTGGAAATAGATGGATCTCGACAGTTAACCTAATATGAGATGGACTCGGAGTGGTGGTAGTATATGGATGTGGGTCGATGGTGGTATATGGACTTGGATCGGTGTTGGTATATGGACTCAGAGCGGTGGCGGATAAGCGGGATGGTAGATGGCAGGAACGACATATCTGGTGTGGTGGTGCGATATGGCGGCGGATGATGATGGTGCGGCGGCGTGAAGACCCGTGAATGTAAACTTGGAAGTCTAAAGACTAGACACTAAGACCAAAGAACTAGACACGATGATGCAACCGAAAGTTCAACAAAGCAAAATCTGAAAAGACTATGCAATGGCTCGGTCGGTTCGGATATGATGAACTAACCCTATTTTTTTGGCTTTTTCGTGGATTTGTAGGTATGAAGAATGACTCGATCTAAACTATGAAAAAGCTGTAAAATCTCACCGAGCAACCTGGAAATCTGATACCACTGGATAGAGGCAAAGGTGTCCCGTCTTTCGACGAGATGATGGATTTCGCTTTGGTGGAAATCGACTTTGACGATCTGACTACGAACGTGCGAGGACGTCGCTCCTTAGCAATCGCTAAACCAACTCCGAGAGGTTATTGACCACGCCGGAGCACGATCAACCTGACCACGAGGGTCTGTTTCCTGCGAGCAAACGAAGAACAAGCAAGAAACTGAGATTGCAATCTGGATATTGTGAATATAAGATGAAAGCTTTATTGATCAAGGTGGGGTTCTGTGACGCCTTTGTCTGGTCGTTGAACACAAACGAAGTACACGAAGTTGCAGCTATGGCGAACTTTTAATCTAAACAAAACCCAAAGTCTAAACGGTGCCCTAAGGGCTGTATATATATGGAGGAAGAGGGGGGAATTTCGTGGCCCTTGGTGGAGGGGTCCAAATCAACCCTATCTCTTGTTTCCCACACATACGGACTCTAAAATAGCCTATACTTATGTATTTCGAAATTACATGGGCCTGGCCCAATAATAAGGTGACGCAACACCTAGAATAGCCTCGGGACGAAATTTATGAAGTGGCATCTTGTATATTTCGTCCAAGGCTTCATACAACCATTATGGTGGCTTCAAAGTCCTGAAATCATCAATTGTAACTCCGTTATTGTTCCCCTTACGCATGCCATCATCTCCATGCTTGTTCGTGCTCCTATGTCCATCCTTCTCCAAGCTAGGCCCTTCATTTGTTAGCAAAACAAATGTATCCAATTTAAGCGACATCATATTCTCATGAACATTAGAATCATTACCAAGAAACGAAAGTACCTGATAATTTAATTGGCGGGCGCGTGCTCTTGTAATTGGTCCAGTATATGTAGCAGTAGGGGTTGTGGGTGTAACAATGGTATGGATGTCCTCATCAACGTGTAAAGGAGAAGATTCACCTTTGTGTATATGAAGTAGAGGTTGCACGTGTCACTTGCCAAATGGACTCTTGACATGGTGATGACCGTAGGATGCTCCGCATCAAATGCTTTTTTGTTCTTGGCTCTCAAGCGCCTGAGTTACAGCATGCCATCCGGCGAAAACAAGGAGAATAAGTCATATAGCCTTTGGATTTTCTTCAATTTACGGCCAAATGAGATTGCCCGGATCATAGAGCATCTCTAGAAAGGAACGTTTGTCCCTACCATGGAGCTAGTGTCTATAAGCAACATAATTTCTCAAATTTCATTCAAAAGGAATTGCCAACGGGTTCAGAAACTTGTCTAAACAACAGCGACGAATGATGTTCTTTGGCTTTCAAGGCCAAAAAGTTCTGCTTAAGGCTGAATTTGAGGGTACTCCAGGCCTCCTGGCGCAAGCGTGGAGTATTTTTTGGATTCGCACGCTCGTCGCGAGCAGTTTGAGTACTTATGGGTCCGACACGGACTCCGAATGACAAAGTTATGACCGTTTTAGTGAACATCTGTCCATTCTATGGCAGTCCTTGAAACTACTTCATTTTCTCGTGCCCTTTTTCCCTGATTGCCCCAAAATTTCATGTCCTCTATATAGGAGATATCGTTTACACATATATACTGACCGATGCTAGGAATGCCCTTTTGTTCTTGGCTTTCACGCGCATCAGTTACAGCATGCCATCCGGCGAAAACAAGGAGAATAAGGCATATAGCCGCTGGATTTTCTTCAATTTACGGCCAAGTGAGATTGCCCAGATCATAGAGCATCTGCGGAAAGGTATGTTTGTCCCTACCAGGGGGGCTAATGTCTATAAGCAACATAATCTCTCGAATTTCCTTCAAAAGGAAGTGCCAATGGGTTCAGAAACTTGTCTGAAAAACAGCGACGAATGATGTTCTTTGACTTTCAGGGCCAAAAAGTCCTGCTTAAGGCTGAATTTGAGGGTACTCCGGGCCTCCTAAGCATAAAGCGGGAGTATTTTTTAGATTTGCCCGCTCGCTGCGAGCAGTTTGAGTACATATGGGTCTGACACGGACTCCGAATGACAAAATTATGACCGTTTTAGTGAACATATGTCCATTCTGTGGCAGTCCTTGAAAGTACTTCATTTTCTCGTGCGCTTTTTGCCTGATTGCCCAAAATTTCTTGTCCTCTATAGCGGAGATATCGATTCCACATATATATTGACCGATGCCAGGAATGCCCTTTTGTTCTTGGCTTTCAACCGCATGAGTTACAGCATGCCATCCGGCGAAAACAAGGAGAATAAGGCATATAGCCTTTGGGTTTTCTTCAATTTACGGCCAAATAAGATTGCCCGGATCATAGAGGATCTGCAGAAAGGTACGTTTGTCCCTACCAGGGGGCTAGTGTCTATAAGCAACATATTGTCTCGAATTTCCTTCAAAACAAAGTGCCAATAGGTTCAAAAACTTGTCTGTAAAACAGCGACGAATGATGTTCTTTGACTTTCAGGGGCAAAAAGTCCTGCTTAAGGCTGAATTTGAGGGTACTCCGAGCCTCCTCAGCATAAGCGGGAGTGTTTTTGATTCGCAGCGCGCCATGAAAGCAGTTTGAGTACTTATGGGTCCGACACGGACTCCGAATGACAAAATTATGACCGTTTTAGTGAACATCTGTCCATTCTATGGCAGTCCTTGAAAGTACTTCATTTTGTCGTGCGCTTTTTGCCTGATTGCCCCAAAATTTCTTGTCCTCTATATTGGAGATATCGTTTCCACATATATATTGACAGATGCCAGGAATGCCCTTTTGTTCTTGGCTTTCACGCGCATGAGTTACTGCATGCCATCCGGCGAAAACAAGGAGAATAGTGATGTAGGGTGGAACCCTATAGCGTCGATCTTTCACGTTTGGAGTGGATCCTACGGGGAATCACGAAGAACACGCGGAAGCACAAGGGGAAAACACGGGGAAAACGAGAGAGACTCACTCAACCAAGAAGGAATCGATCACACAAGTGCTAGATCACCACACACAAAGAGATACACGAGATCCAAAGTCAACAAAGGTAAGGATACAAAGGAACCGTTCTTCTTCGTGAGGAGGCCTTGATGTTATTCCCTAGAAGGGGTCTTGAATCCGCTTGGGGGATCTTCTCCAAAGAGGTCGTGATCTCCGAGGAGAAGTATCCAAGTGGATGAGCAAAGGCTCTCACACAAATATGAGCTAATCCAATGCTAACCCTCAAAATGGGGAGGAGGAGGTCTATTTATAGTGCTAAGCCACGAAGGGGTAAGTGAGGGGCGAAGGGGTACACGGGCTTCGGCCCAAGTCACGCACGTAGGTGGGGTCCGGATGATCCGGATGGTGGCCCGGATGATCCGGGTGTCAGGGGTCCGGATGATCCGGGTGACCTTCCGAATGATCCGGCTTCATCGAGCAGCTTCGGGTGTCTTCGGGCACGTTAGCCGGATCGTCCGGGTGGTCGTCCGGATTGTCCGGGCTCTGTCCGGATCATCCGGCTGGGTGTCCGAATGATCCGGGCAAGTCCTGTCTTGCTCCATTCTTCTTCTTCCTTCTCCTCTTCCATGCTTGTCCTTGATCCTTGGATTCTCCATGGTCATCTTGGTTGTAGCTGAGTGTATGCAAGGTCCATGCATGAGGTAGTAGCCATGTCTCACATGCGGACAGTGACGGTTTGAAGAGGAGTTAATTCAGCTTGTGTCCAATGGCGTATGTTCGAGGTCTCGTCATATGTCCTCTTGGGGCTTGGAGAGTAGTCGGAGTGTACATGGGGATGAACGTGGGATGCTCCGCATCATATCCCCCCTTGGGAAAGATCCGATGATGTAGGGTGGAACCCTAATTCGCTGATCTTTCACGTTTGGAGGGGATCCTACGGAGGGAACACGAAGAATGCGCGGAAGAACGAGAAGAAATCACGGGGAAGAATGAGAGAGACACTCAACCGACAAGAGATCAATCACACAAGGTCTAGATCATCGAAGCACGAGTGATACATGGTCCAAAATCAACAAAGGAAAGATACAAAGGTAGCCGTTCTTCTCCCGGAGGAGGTCTTGAATCCACGAGGGGATCTTCCCTAGGTAGGGGTCTTGAATCCGATGGATCTTCACCTAGACGGAGGTCCTGATCTCCGAGGAGAAGTACCGGTGGATGAGCAAAGGCTCTCACACACAAATATGAGCTAATCCAATGCTAAGTCTCAAAGGGAGGATATGGGGTCCTATATATAGAGTTTGGGGCGAAGGGGTACATGGGGATGATGGAAGGATGCTCCGCATCATATCCCCTCCCTTCGAAAGGATCCGACCACGGATCTAGTTCTTCATCACCATGGAAAGGCGAGAGGTCTTTGACGTTGAAGGTGTCGCTCACATTGTACTTGTCGCTTGGTAGGTCGAGCTTGTAGGCGTTGTTGTTGTAGCGTGCTAACACCTTGAAGGGTCCATCGGCTCGAGGTAGAAGTTTGGACTTGCGTTCGTTGGGGAAGCGTTCTTTGCGAAGGTGTAGCCACACGAGATCGCCTATGTTGAAGATCATGGGTTTCTTGTTGATGTTGAGCTTGGTCGCTAGTCGTTGTACTTGGCGCTCGATGGTGTTTCTTGTATCTTCATGCATCTTCTTGATGTAGCTTGTACGGGCACTTGCGTCGAGGTTGGTGCGCTCTTGTAGAGGTAGAGGTAGGATGTCCAATGGGGACAATGGGTTGAAGCCGTAGACGACCTCGAAGGGGACTTGCTTGGTCGTCGAATGTCTTGCACGTTGTAGGCGTACTTTCGGCGATGGGTGAACCGTCTCACTCCTTGATGTTCTTCTTGATCAACACGCCAAGTAGAGTGGAAAGTGTCCGGTTCGTCACCTCCGTTTGGCCGTCGGTTTGAGGATGGTATGCGGATGAGAACAAGAGCTTGATGCTTAGAGCTTGGCGCAAAGAGAGTCTTCAAAAGTAACTCAAGAACTTGGCGTCACGGTCGGAGACGATTGTCTTTGGTACTCAAGTGGAGGCGCAAGATTTCCCTACAAAGAGATTTGCAATATGTGAAGCATCGTCTACCTTGTTGCCAGGAATAAAATGTGCCATCTTAGAAAATCGATCTACAACCACAAACACGGAATCCTTTCCATTTTGAGTTCTAGGCAAACCAAGTACAAAGTCCATGCTAATGTCTTCCCAAGGTTGATATGGAATTGGAAGAGGCATGTAAAGACCATGAGATTGAGCTTTTGACTTAGCTTTGCGGCATGTAGAGCATCGGGTGGTGAAGCGTGAAATGTCTCGGAACATCTTGGGCCAAAAGTAGTTCTTGGAGAGCGTGGCGAAGGTCTTGTCGCGTCCAAAATGTCCCATGAGTCCACCTCCATGAGCCTCTTGCAAAAGTAGCAAACGAAGAGAAGACTCGGGTATGCAAAGTTTGTTAGCTCTCAAAAGATAACCGTCCTTAAGGTGATAGAGACTGAGGTGTCCCGTCTTTCGATGAGATGGTGGATTTCGCTTTGGTGGAAGTCGACTTTGACGATCCGACTCTGACGTCTGCGAGGGCGTCGCGCCTTTAGCAATCGCTAAACCAACTCCGAGAGGTTATTGACCACACCGAGCACGATCAACGACCACGAGGTCTATTTCCTGCGAGCAAGCGAAGAACAAGCAAGAAACTGAGATTGCAATCTGGATATTGCGAATATAAGATGAAAGCTTTATTGATCAAGGTGGGGTTACGTGGCGCTTTATGCAGTCGTTGAACACAAGCGAAATGCTGCGAAGTTGCAGCTATGGCGAACTTTTGATCTAAACAAAACCCAAAGTCTAAGCGGTGCCCTAAGGGCTGTATATATGGAGGAAGAGGGGTGAATTTCGTGGCCCTTGGTGGAGGGGTCCAAACTAACCCTATCTCTTGTTTCCCCACACATACGGACTCTAAAAATAGCCTATACTAATGTATTTCGAAATTACATGGGCCTGGCCCAATAATAAGGTGACGAACACCTAGAATAGCCTTTGGACGAAATTTATGAAGTGGCATCTTGTATATTTCGTCCAAGGCTTCATGCACTCATTATGGTGGCTTCAAAGTCCTGAAATCATCACTTGTAACTCCATTCTTGTCCCCTTGCGCATGCCATCATCTCCATGCTTGTTCTTGCTCCAATGTTCATCCTTCTCCAAGCTAGGCCCTTCATTTGTAAGCAAAACAAATGTATCCAATTTAAGCGACATCATATTCTCATGAACATTAGAATCATTACCAAGAAACGAAAGTACACAGTAATTTAGTTGGCGTCTTGTGAGCTCTAGTAATTGGTCCAAGATGTATAGCGGCAGGGCTGTGGGTGTAACAATGGTATTGATGTCCTCATCATCCTCCCTTCTTGAAATGAAGTCGTCCTCGACGGCAGCTCATCTTCCTCACCCAAATATGGCTTCAAATCTGCAATGTTAAAAGTGGGACTAACCCCAAAATCTGCGGGCAGCTCAAGTTTATATGCATTATCATTTACTTTCTCCAACACTTTAAAGGGACCAGCAGCACGTGGCATTAGCTTTGATTTATGCAAATCAGAAATCTATCCTTACGCAAATGTAACCAAACAAGATCTCCGTGCAAACACAACATGTTTTCTACCCTTATCTCCAACAAGTTTATATTTAGCATTCATACGCTCAATGTTTTCCTTAGTTAACTCATGCATTTTAAAATCAATTCAGCACGTTCTTTAGCATCAAAATTAACCTTCTCCGAAGATGGAAGAGGTAATAAATCAATAGGTGCACGAGGTAGGAAACCATACACAATTTCAAAAGGGCACATCTTAGTAGTAGAATGCAATGAGCGATTATAAGCAAATTCAATATGAGGCAAGCATTCTTCCCACATTTTCTTATTATTCTTCAAAACAGCCCTAAGCATAGTAGACAATGTTCTATTGACTACTTCAGTTTATCCATCGGTTTGGGGTGACAAGTAGTACTAAAAAGTAGTTTAGTCCCCAACTTAGCCCATAAACATCTCCAAAAGTGGCTAAGAAATTTAGTATCACGATCTGAAACAATAGTATTTGGCACACCATGCAAGCGAATAATTTCACGAAAGAACAAATCAGCAACATTAACAAAGATCATCGCTTTTATGACATGGTATAAAGTGTGCCATTTTCGAGAATCTATCCACGACAACAAATATGCTATCCCTCCCTTCTTTGTTCGAGGTAAACCTAAAACAAAGTCCATAGATATATCCTCCCAAGGAACACTAGGTGCAGCAAAGGCATATATAAACCATGAGGATTGAGTCGTGACTTAGCTTTTTGACATGTAGTGCAGCGAGCAACAAAACGCTCAACATCCGTCTCATCTTTGGCCAAAAGAAATGTGTAGCTAGTATATCCTCCGTCTTCTTCACGCCAAAGTGTCCCATTAGTCCTCCTCCATGCGCCTCCTGCAACAACAAAAGACGAACGGAGCTAGCTGGAATGCATAGCTTGTTAGAACGAAACACAAATCCATCATTAATGACAAACTTGTTCCATGTTCTACCTTCTTTACAATTCTGCAATACATCTTTAAAATCAGCATCATGCACATATTGATCTTTGATGGTCTCCAAACCAAATATTTTGAAGTCAAGTTGTGAAAGCATAGTATAGCGACGAGACAATGCATCAAGAATAACATTTTCTTTACCCTTCTTGTGTTTAATGACATAAGGAAAGTCTCAATGAATTCAACCCATTTAGCATGTCTACGATTCAGTTTAGCTTGACTTTTAATATGTTTCAAAGATTCATGATCGAATGTATAACAAATTCTTTGGGCCATAAATAATGTTGCCATGTTTCTAAAGTCCGAACAAGAGCATATAATTCTTTATCATAAGTAGAATAATTCAGACTAGGCCCACTCAATTTTTCAGAAAAGTATGCAACAGGTTTGCCATCTTGTAATAACACACCCCCTAATCCAATTCCACTAGCATCACATTCAAGCTCAAAAGTCTTATTAAAATCAGGAAGTTGGAGTAAAGGAGCATGTGTCAACTTAGCTTTCAATACCGTGAAGGCTTCTTCCTGTGTGGTACCCCAAACAAAAGGCACATCCTTCTTTGTAAGCTCGTTGAGAGGTGCAGCAATGGTGCTGAAATCTCTCACAAAACGCCTATAGAAACCAGCGAGGCCAAGGAAACTCCTCACTTGTGTGACCGTTTTGGGATGCGGCCAACTCTCAATAGCTTCAATCTTGGCTTTATCAACTTCAATTCCCTGTGGAGTAACAACATAGCCAAGAAAAGATACTCGGTCGGTGCAAAAGGTGCACTTCCCAAGGTTACCAAACAAACGTGCATCACGTAGAGCATTAAAAACAGCACGTAAATGTTCCAAATGTTCTTCCAAAGATTTGCTATAAATCAGTATATCATCAAAATAGACTACCACAAATCGTCCAATGAAAGCACGTAAAACTTCGTTCATTAATCTCATGAAAGTACTAGGTGCATTAGTTAACCCAAAAGGCATGACTAACCACTCATATAATCCAAACTTAGTTTTAAATGCTGTTTTCCATTCATCTCCCAATTTCATACGAATTTGATGGTATCCACTACGCAAATCAACTTTGGAGAATATTGTAGAGCCACTCAATTCATCAAGCATATCATCTAGCCTAGGAATAGGGTGATGATAACGAATAGTAATATTATTGATGCCTCTACAATCAACACACATACGTGACGTACCATCCTTTTTCGGCACTAGAATAATAGGAACAAAGACAAGGACTAAGGGATTCGCGTATATAACCTTTGTCGAGCAGCTCCTGTACTTGACGCATAATCTCCTTCGTCTCCTCTGGATTGGTGCGGTATGGTGCACGGTTGGGTAATGATGCACCGAATTAAGTCAATTTGATGCTCAATCCCTCGAATAGGTGGTAATCCGGTGGCACGTCTTGTGGAAAGACGCGTCGTGAACTCTGCAAAATGTTAGTGACAAGGGGGGCAAAGAGGAAGGCACGTCCTCGAATGAAAATAATGCCTCTTTGCACACAAAAGCATAGCAAATAGATTTGCTAAAATCTAGCTCATCAATATCAGATTTGGTGGCAAGTAAACATGCACTTTTCAATTTAATTTCGAAGCAACAAAGAGATGGTTTATTATTAGGCTTCATGTGTTGCTCAAATTCTTTTGCCACAATCTGATTTTCACTCTTATTTTTCTCTGTTTTGCTTTATTAGCTCTATTAATATCATCTTTCAAAATGGACTCAGAGTCATAGGAAGCAAAGTAATATTTTATCCTTATGAACAAGAGTATCTTGATTGTTTCTACCATGGTGTCAGAATTTTTATCAAATTGCCATGGTCTACCAAGTAACAAGGAACATGCTTGCATAGGTACCACATCACAATCAACATAATCAGCATATGTAGAGATACTAAAATGCACACGACAAGACGTGTTACCTTCACCTTGCCGCTGTTGTTGAACCATTGGATGTAGTAAGGATGTGGATGTGGTCTTGTGGTGAGAGATAGCTTCTCCACCATCTCCATGCTAGCCAAGTTGTTGCAGCTCCCTCCATCTATGATGGCCTTGAATAGAACGTTCCTTCACAACTCCTTTGTATGGAACAAATTATGCCTCTGATTTTGCTCACTTGTGTAACCTGCACACTCAAAACACGTTGAGCAACTAAACATTCATACCTGTCGGCATCTTCAAAGAGCCATGTATTGTGTCTCATGATCGAGTCATCTCCACCGTGTTCCTCATGTGTAATAAGAGCCAAAGTCTCCTCATCATAGTCACTAGCGGACTCATACCCACCATCCTCGGTAGCAATCATCACACGCTGAGATTTGCATTCTCTCATAAAATGTCCTCTTCCCTTACAACGACGACAAATAATATCACTTGTGTGCCCTGTGACGCCATGGAAGAAGAAGAGCTCTGTGCAGGCCCGCAGTGTGCTCTTGGCGAGATAGTGGTGGTTGTGCCTGCTTTCTTGTATCACGGTTGGAGGTGGCACCTGAAGGAGGTGATGGTGCGGTGGAAGTAGATGATGCACGTGGTGTCCATGATGAAGGTCGACCTGCGAGAAAAGTTAGTGCGGCGCCAATGCACATCGATCCTGCACTTCACGTTCAGCTTTACAAGCAAGATGGAATAAGCGAGTGATATTATTATAATCCTTATAGTCTAGAATGGTCTGAATCTCTATTTAATCCACCCGAAAACGTGCAAGCATAGCTTCATTCTCCTCAACAATACCACATCTAATCAAGCCGGTTTGTAATTCCCGATAATATTCTTCTACAGAATTTTTTCCTTGTCTTAAGCGCTGCAATTTTGAAGTAATTCACGTTGATAATATGGTGGAACCCAACGAGTACGCATAGCAGTTTTCAAAGCAGCCCAAGTAGCTGGAGCAGGATATAATCTACAATGTTCGGACCACCAAACACATGCAAAGCTAGTGAAAGCACAAACAGCAGCAGGAACACGTCTCTCCTCGGGATATTGTAAACATGTAAATCGTTGTTCAGTTTCTAACTCCCAAGTAAGATATATATCGGGAACATATCTACCCTCAAATGGTGGAATATTCAATTTCAGTTTAGGGAGATGGTCATGATCTCGTACTGAGGGGAGCCCTAATATTGCCATTATTTGCATGTGGGCGACCGGTGGTTGTGGTGCTGGTGGTTGCACGTAGTTCGATGTTGATCAACCTCATCCTCATAATCGTCCACATACTCATCATCCTCCTCGGTACCACCAAAGCAGCATGGCGGAGCCAAAGAAGCACCAACAGCAGATGGCAATGGCACCAGAATTTTGTCTGGCTCAATAGGAACACGCTGAGCTCGTCCATACCGATTCGGAAGGGGCGTAGTTGTTGTCGTTCTTGAGAGGTGCGATAGGTGCAGCCGGCGGTGGTTGTGGAAAACGCGCGAGCAATTCATCAAACTTGCTATCAAGCTTTGTTTCAAACGTCTTCTCAATGCCATCTATCTTCTCCATGGCCTCGTCAAATCTGTTTACCACGTCTTGCACCGTCCAATCATCATTTGCTTGAAACTTATCATGTAGCTGTTTGTTCGTCGGGTTCTCCCAATCAGTCTCATCGACTTGTGATCCTACCATGGTTAGCAAAAATAGAAACACACAAGAATATGATCCTCTGGACTACTAAGAAGTGGTGGTGGTGTATCACAAACCCGTCAAGCAAATCTCAAATTCTTACCAGTTCTTACCCAAAGAAGGTGGTGATCGGCAACCGTTGTAGTCAAAACTCTCAAAGCTTGGATATAGCGATTACGGGGGAGAATCAAGCGCACGACGTAGATGTATGTAGAGCTGGGAAGGCTTATAATATGGTAGCAAAAATGTCAAGAATAATCAATTCGAGAGATGCAAAGTTGAATAAGCGCTCAGCGACGGTATCTTGTCTGGTCCTAGGCTAGACTGCTAGAGACGCGAGCCTAGAACACTAACAAAATCACGGCGCTGCACGTAAACAAGGGAGGAGCACACTCTGAATTTTTTTCTTTTTTCTCTTTTTTTTTTGCACTTTTTTTTCTCTTTTTTTTTTTTTTTTTGAAATCGAACTATTTTTCTTCAATGGATGGCTTGGAAGTTGGGGAGTCCTCTCTTTATGTCACGACTTCGAGTATCGCGTGATCTGGAAATCGAGAACAATGCAACAATTCTCGGACTCGGACTAGGACTGGTGGCGGAGATGAATCTGGTGGAACTTCGGACTGGTGGCGGAGATGAATCTGGTGGAACTTCGGATGGTGGCGGGGATGAATCTGGTGGAACTTCGGATTGGTGGCGGATATATGTTGCGAGTGGACTCGGATGGGCGTGATGGCGGCGGATATGTGGTGGCGTATATGGATTCGGATTAGCGGTGAATATGTGGTGGTGGTATATGGCGGCGGCGACGTGACAACCTTGTGAATGTAACTCAAACTCTAAAAGACTAGACGCTAAGACCAGCAACTTGACACGACGATGCAACCGCAAATTCAACAAAGCAAATCTGAAAAAGATTATGCAAAGGCTCGATTGGTTGGATGGGATGAACTAACCCTAATTTTTTTTGGCTTTTTCGTGGACTATAGGTATGAAGAATGGACTCGATCTAAACTACGAAAAATGTAAAATCTCACCGAGCAACACGGAAATCGATACCACTTGATAGAGGCAAAGGTGTCCCGCTTTCGATGAGATGGTGGATTTCGCTTTGGTGGAAGTCGACTTTGACGATCCGACTACGAAGTCGAGGACGTCGCGCTTAGCAATCGCTAAACCAACTCCGAGAGGTTATTGACCACGCCGAGCACGATCAACGACCACGAGGTCTATTTCCTGCGAGCAAGCGAAGAACAAGCAAGAAACTGAGATTGCAATCTGGATATTGCGAATATAAGATGAAAGCTTTATTGATCAAGGTGGGGTTACGTGGCGCCTTTGTGCGGTCGTGGAACACAAGCGAAATCACGAAGTTGCAGCTATGGCGAACTTTTAATCTAAACAAAACCCAAGTCTAAGCGGTGCCCTAAGGGCTGTATATATGGAGGAAGAGGGGTGAATTTCGTGGCCCTTGGTGGAGGGGTCCAAACTAACCCTATCTCTTGTTTCCCCACACATACGGACTCTAAAAATAGCCTATACTAATGTATTTCGAAATTACATGGGCTGGCCCAATAATAAGGTGACGAAGCACCTAGAATAGCCTATGGACGAATATTATGAAGTGGCATCTTGTATATTTCGTCCAAGGCTTCATGCACTCCTTATGGTGGCTTCAAAGTCCTGAAATCATCACTTGTAACTCCGTTCTTGATCCCCTTAGCATGCCATCAACTCCATGTGTGTTCTTGCTCCAATGTTCATCCTTCTCCAAGCTAGGCCCTTCATTTGTAAGCAAAACAAATGTATCCAATTTAGGCAGCATCATATTCTCATGAACATTACAATCATTACCAAGAAACGAAAGTACCTGGTAATTTAGTTGGCGTGCACGAGCTCTAGTAATTGGTCCAGTATGTATAGTAGCAGGGGCTGTGGGTGTAACAATGGTATTGATGTCCTCATCACATTGCATGTTTACTTATCTAAGCATGTTGTAGCATGTAAATTTGATTCAAATAAGGTTTATTCACCAATGTTGGGATGGTTTAATGATGAACATTGTCAATCTTTTGAAATAAATAAGAGCGTCACTTATATGTGCAAACTGAGTTGCAATATTTTCATGCCTTCTAGTTCTTGTGCTAATTTGTTGGCTTTAGATTTTATGAACTATGCAAGTTACTCATCTATTCATGTGTCATATATGCAAAAACCAAGGGAAGTAAAAATGGATGACGTATACATATACAACATGTACACCTTGTCTCTTTCGTTAGCCACATTTCAGATTAAGCAACACCGAGGACGGCTTTATTTTCAAAAAGGGGAGGATGATGAGGACATGACTACCTTGTATATGACCAAAAATATTGCATACATGCATATTTGTCAGGTGATTTCTAGTGCAAACTATTCAATAATCCATTTATGTTATCCAGAACAAAAATACTTCACACACTTTTGTGTTTTGTCTAATTACAGGTGTATGGGACATTTGTACAATCCACATATGAAGATAAGGAAGAAAGAGATGTTTATTTGCTGTTCAAAAAGGCCTCTCGCGTCACTTTTGGCCCAAGAGAAGATAGAGTCCAAGTCTCTCACGTTCTGGATTCAGATTCGGACTGCACAGACATACCTGACTCAAAACGCCAACAACTTTTTCATACGGACTCCGAATTGGGTGATTCTTTTTTTGTTGGAAAGTAGATTTCATACTCTTTCCACCAAAATTGGAATCACCTTAAAATCCATCCGGAGCGTTGAGTTATGGACGAAACAATCTGACGCTGCAGCAGAATCCGAGTCAAACTACAAGTCCAAAGGTGTTACGTCACCTCCACTTGGGCCCATGAGCCTTGTACGACCTAGGGTTGGTTTTAGGCTGCCTTGGGACGTCCTCCCACCTCCTTGGCCGCCACCCCTTGCTCCTATATAAGTAGATCCATCTATTAGCTTTTTCCTTGGGATTTGTTTAGTTAAAAGTTAGCCATTGCAACTTCGTGTACTTCGTTTGTGTCCAACGACCAGACCAAGACCGCTTACGGATCCCCACCTTTATCAATACTTCATACATACTCGCAATATTCAGATTGCTTTTATCATATTCTTGCTTGTTCTTCGATTGCTTGCAGGAATAGACCTTCGTGGTCGTTGATTGTGCTCGGCGTGGTCAATAACCTCTCGGAGTTGGTTTAGCGATTGCTAAGGCGCAACGTCGTGCACGTTTGTAGTCGGATCGTCAAAGTCGTCTCCACCAAATCGATAGTTATCATCTCATCGAAAGATCGGGACACCCCGCCTCTATCAAATGGTAGTACGGAGGTTGAGTCTTGGGGTTTGGCAAGTGGAGATGGTGGTGGATAGGCTGGGGAGGATGTATGGATGTGTGGATGGTGGTGGAGGTGGATGGTGGACTGCAAAACTGCAGTTTCGGCAGAGGAAGCCGGATGATCCGGGCCAGGAGCCGGATGATCCGGGCGAGTCCGGATGATCCGGGACTTGGTCCGGATGATCCGGGCAGGTCAACCACGCACGGAATGGCTCGGGAAGAACACGAAAATGGGGTGGAATTTGGCGATTTGAGGATTTTGTGTGGATTTTGAGGGGAGAAGGTGGGAAACACAAGATCCACGAGTTACACACGAATCCACGGATCAAAAACAACAAAACATCATCAAAACTAACAAATCACAAAAAATTTGGGGGTATTTTTGTGGGGATTTTCGGGTTTTAGGACGAAAACAACAAAATCAAGCTAGAAATCACGAGGTAGGGGCTCCAAAAACGTGATCAACGTGGCTCATGATACCATATGATGTAGGGTGGAACCCTAATTCGCCGATCTTTCACGTTTGGAGGGATCCTACGGAGGAACACGAAGAACGCGGAAGAACGAGAAGAAATCACGGGAAGAACGAGAGAGACACTCAACCGACAAGAGATCAATCACACAAGGTCTAGATCATGAAGCACGAGTGATACATGGTCCAAAATCAACAAAGGAAAGATACAAAGGTAGCCGTTCTTCTCCGGAGGAGGTCTTGAATCCACGAGGGATCTTCCCTAGGTAGGGGTCTTGAATCCGATGGATCTTCTCCTAGACGGAGGTCCTGATCTCCGAGGAGAAGTACCGGTGGATGAGCAAAGGCTCTCACACACAAATATGAGCTAATCCAATGCTAAGTCTCAAAGGGAGGATATGGGGTCCTATATATAGAGTTTGGGGCGAAGGTGTACATGGGCTCAGCCCACAAAGCGCCATGACCTTGGCGGATGATCCGGACGAAGTCCGGATGATCCGGGCTGGTCCGGATGATCCGGTGGGGCCGGATGATCCGGTGCTTTCGGTAGGGCGGCGCAGGGCCGGATGTCCGGCAGACGGCCCGGACGTCCGGGTGGAGTCCGGATGATCCAGGACGGGGTCCGGATCGTCCGGCTTCGGGGAGGAGCTTCTGTTGCCTTCGGTGGAGTTAGCCGGATCGTCCGGACCGGGATCCGGATCATCCGGGCTCTGTCCGGATCGTCTGGGCCTCCGTCCGGATCGTCCGGCCTCTCTGGTCCTGTTTGCCTTCTCCTCTCCGTCTTCGCGTATGTCTTCCGCTTCCAATTCTCCTTGCTTCCCAGCCTCTTCATGGTCGACTCCTTGGTGCCTGAGTATGCATAGAGTTTCCTTTTGAGGTAGTAACCATGTCTCATGTGAATCGAAGGAGAGTTGTGAGAGGAGTGATGTCACCTCGGTTTCAAGAGCTCTTGCATGTGCTCGAGTCATCGGTCCTTGTGGTGTTGTAGGTGTTGATGTAGAGTCCATGGGGATGATGGAAGGATGCTCCGCATCATCCGACCTCGAATCGTGATCCTCATCACCATGGAAACGGGTGTCGTGGAAGGACTTGTAGTGGGACGTAGATGAAGGCATTGCGCCATCCAAGTACTCCAAGGTGTCTCCGGTATGTGGTACATGCAAAATGAGCAAACACAAAGTACACTTGGAAATACAATGGTTAGCGCACACAAAGTGTCCATCAATTAAGCGTGAGTCCGTGCGAAGGGATAATGCATGGCAAGACACAAGATGCTTATCCAAAAGAAGTAGAATGAGATGTAAAGCATTCATGGGATAATTAGCATGGTGCACAAAGCTACAAATTCTACCATTGTGCAAAATGATGTCATAATGGGATGGTGCATCAAAAGCATGAACATGGCAATGGATGCTCAATATGTATATGTTATCATGCAATTGATGGTGGGCAATATGATCATGATGTATGAATATGCCATCAAGGAAGATCACAACAAATTTGCTTAGGAAGTGCACAAGCTCATATATCATGGATGTCATGGAAATAGATCCAACAAGGCAAGCATAATGTGAGTAATTCCATGCATACGGTGCAAACTTGTGGTGAGTATGAAATGTCCATTGAGCATGACATGTATGAGAACAATCAAAAAATATGGAGGTGTTGGTGTACCAAAGCTCGATGTCAAGGCATGAGTGGAGTTCCGAAGGTGCATCCAATAAGTGCGAGCGCTCCTCAATGTGAAGGTCCATGTAGCCAATCTCCAATGTCGCTCCTTCGGTCGCGAGATGTATCATGTAGACAACAAGAAGGAAACAACAATGAAAGAGTGACCCATCCAATATGCGTACTTGAGGATGGCTCAAAGGGAAGGAGTTCACCTTTATGAGGATGTCAAAAATATTGGTGTTGCGCATCATGTATGCCTTCAAATAACCAGTATGTCTCATGACGATAATGCCTTGTGAATCCTTCAAAACAAAAGAACATGACAAACACTCGGAAAAACAAATGAGGTTAGCGGAAGTGCAAAACATATCATTCGTGTGGTAAGATACCCAACAAGTGTATGCATCATGCTCATCGTAAGAAAGTACAAGGGAGCATTTCATAGTATGGAGGCATATGATGTAAGAACAACCAAATACAAGAGGCTCAATCAAATAAGTATGCATCACAAGTGAAGTGTCCAAGTCTCCAAGATCAATAAGCATAGTATGGTTGCACTCAATACAAGGTGATATGAGAGATGCAACTAATGGAGACAAGAGATAATGCTCAAGACAAATCAAGTGAGAGGCATGAACATATATGTCATCAACCCAAGAAAGCAAGTAATAGTGGAACATGGGTGATGCAACATAGCAAGCAATCATAGCGATCAAGTCAAGCAAGCTAGTAGTGCGAAGATGCAACATACTAGAAGGAATCATGGCAAGCATGTCATGTGTGCAAATGGTGGGCATGAATAATTCACATGTCATAGCACAAGCATGAAAGCAAGATATGAGTAAAATGTCATCAATGTATTGGCGAGAGACCATATGTAAATAGCAATGGGGCATCATGACTCTCCCAACACAACAAGCATCAATAGCATGGGGCACATGATAAACATGGCAAAAGCAACAAGGATCTCCACCAAGCATGCATATACACATAGAAGTAGCATAATGGTAAATCATGGGTAGATGCAAGCAAGGGTCACAATTGCATGGCAAAGGCATAGGAGCAAGCATAACATGCAAAGTGAACACAATAGTATGGGCATAATGTGACAAGTGGTAAATAGCCCATAGCCGTGTGAGAGCCAAGTAGAGGAGTTGCGCTGTAGTCCTTGGGCGAAGGGGCGGTGGTGAGGATAGTCCACGGGATCCCAAAGCACCGTTGCTCTCAAGAGCTCGTTTAAATCAACTCTTGGGATTGAGAGGTTGACGAGTATACATGAGTACCTACACAAAACAAAGACAAAGGAAAAAATGTGTGTGCGTGGTAGATGTACACATCATCCATCATGATCGCACATGCATGTGTCATTAGCACAAAATAGCCAATGCTCAAATAAATGAGATGCGTGATATAGAAACATGTCATCCATCATGAGAGGTTTGTTGTTATGTATCGCATAATGGAGACTCAAAGGATGTAATGCTTCACGAGCAATATCTAGAGCATTGTTATTCATGGAATGCATATGGTGCACGCAATTATGGGAATCATGCAAAGTATGAAATGCATCAAGATCTCTGAATATGTATGAGGAAACTATGGGGGTCTCCTCATGAGCATGAGTAGCAACATCACATGGAGAATATTGACAACATCCAAAACAATGCATATTCGGAACAATGTGATCATGGCATGTCATAGTAGATGAATTGCACAAATCATGTAAAGGAAGCATGTCAATATCATCACATGAAAAACAAAAGCCAATGACCATCATCTCGTCATCTATGCCATAAGTGCAAATGGGATTGATTTTAATGGGGCATGCATAGTTACTATGTTGAGATTGTAGGGATGCAATATGGGAGATCTCACTCATAGCATATGACAGGTTCAATGGATTGTCAAACATGAAGTGACCAATAGAATTTTCACATGATATCCTATGAAGCATAGAATCACAACTAGGCAACTCAACATGGTCATCATCATATTCATCATAAATTGGTAAGTCATGACATGAAGAAGTCTCACAAGCATGAAGCATGGCAATAGGTGTGTCAACATCATGGGAGCAATCGATGTCCAGAGAGTCCACTAGTGGGACAAGAGAAGCACCATCACCTATGTTACCTTTGGAGTGTCGCTCATGTGTTGTAGGTGAGGTGTTGAAGATCCACTCATTGTCATCTTCATCTTGATGGAACCATGTGGGGGGTGCATCATCGTCCACCATGGCCACTCAACTGGCACTCAACCTCACATAGTATGTGTGGCATGCTCTCATGTGTGGGGCTAGTGGTGGTCACACTCATCCTCTCATAGGAAATGCTCTCAATGTCACGTATGGTGGATTCACTCATGTCACTCATGGGGTGGTGGCTCTCCTCACATGGCACTTGGGGCATCTCGACATACGTGGGTGTCGGAGAGATGTTGGTGCAAATGTCTCCATGCTCAACTCCTATCGCCGTGGTCGAAGGGGATGGCCCTTGCTCGACCTTCTCGTCGTCGTCTTGTTGTTGGAGGCCCATATGATGTGGCACCTCATAGCTCGTCTCCATGACCGAAGGGAGTTTCCCATGCTCGGCCATCTTCCTTGAGGGGCTTCCGAAGATGGAAGTGTCACCCTCGCTCGTAGGTGGTCGCCTTGGACTTGATGAAGTCGATGTAGGCGTACTTGTGGGAAGTAGGCGAAGATGCCGTACGTCCAAAGGCGAAGATGCCTTGAGAACACTTGGCGAAGATGCCGAAGTGGTTGATGTAGCCGTAGCGCCGTCTTGGTGGTGGTCATCTCGCGGTCTTCTTTTGTGCTCTTGAAGCTTGGACTTGCCGTGAAGTAGGGCTTGTTGGGACTTGTGCACTTGCGCTTGTGGAGCATCTTCATGATGATGTTGTCGTTGTCGTGCTTGAGCTCCTAGGAGATGTCGTTAAATCGTCGTCGTGCACATGTTGCTTGCGGTGACTTGCCCTTCATGGCGATGTTGATCACGAGCGTGATGGTGGTCGCCATGTAGATGTGGGCGAGGACGATTTGCACTTGCATCTTTTTCGCTCAAAGACTTGTGGCTTGACCGTCGTCGTCTTGAGGATGATGAAGTGGAAGAAGACTTGATCAAGGCCCGAATCTCTTCCATCCTCGCATCTTGCTCCTCCTTTTGTGCGGCAAGCTTTTTGTCGATGTAGTCCCTTTTCCTTGCTTTGGAGTGGAAAATGTCGATGGAGATGTTCTCAATGCGCTCTTGCAATCTTGATTGTGCGCCTTGCATTTTTCATTGTAGTCCCAAGATGGACCTTTTGGTGATGTGGTTGTTCACGCCGTCGTTGTTGTCGTAGACCGGAGAGGGAATGCCTTGCATATCCATCACAAGACTCGAGCAAATATGAGTGGGAGAAAGAGAAGAACTTATACCAATGTACCTTGACCGATGTTGACAATGAATCAAGTTCACTCAAATGCGGACAATGAAATAGCACTATTGGTACCAATCCTTGTCTGTTCTCACACCTACACAAGTAAAGCTTATGGAGGAGCTCGGTGAGGATAGTGGCACAAAAATTTAATGCAAAATGTTAGCAAGAGTCAATAATGTTGAAAGAGATTCACAAATTCGCAAGCGAAACAAGTAGACCAATAGCAATGAAAGGTACACGGAAACACACACACACGGATAGATAAATGGGGTCGTGCAACCAAGGAATGAGCACAAAATGTGGAATCCACAAAAACGCTTCGTGTTGCACAACTCAAGAGAGACGCTAGCACGATTGCTCAATAGGCGGATCGACACTTGTGCACAACCTATAAGATGCAAAATATATGGACTTCCATCCCAAGTATGTTATGTATGTATGGTTCGGTGTTCTCTCAAGATGATCCAAGATGATCGGATATGACAATCTTAAATGCAATTTGGTATGATGCTATGGCACTTGCTTACAAGCTTCTTTGCTCTCTTTCTTTTGCTTCAAAGCTTTATTTCTTTCTTTTTTTCCTCTATGGCCACTTTTGCACAATGCACAAACCAAGATAGCAATTGTGTATATCACGGAACAAACTTGAGACACAATGGATGATATGATACCAAGATGATATGGTATGTATGCAATGGATGGTGTAGACCACTAATGTGCACAAGTCACGTTGCGGCAATACTCAAATGGCTAGTCTCGATAGGCAAATAACGCAAAATGGGCTAGGGGTTAACAATGCAATTGCAAGGGAATATACAAAGGTGTCGTCGAGGTTACCGTCCTTGCGATGATGAGTGGCGGTGTTCTTGGTGTAGATACCAAGATGATGGAGACTTCGTCCTAAGTAGCCGAAACACCTTAGGAAACGGAAAAACCGCAAACTTAAAATCTCAAATGACAAATGTCAAATGGTGGTAGCGGAAAGTGGTGGTGGTGTTGCACTAGGCAATGCGGAAGTGGAATGATGGGCTATACACGAGTCGGAGTTGAATTTGCCGTCCCTAAGTAGCCGAAACACCTTAGGAGACACAAGCCACAACTCGAACAAGCTCAAACAACAATGGGGTTAAGTTTGGGATGGCGGAAGTGTATGGTGGGCACGCCTATGTGGAAATGGTGGTGGTGGTTGATGAAGAAGCAACCGTCCCTAAGTAGCCGAAACACCTTAGGAGACTCAAGTCACTACTCAAACAACCTCAAATGCTATGGGGAACGAAATGGGTTAGGTTGCGGAAGTGGTGGTGGTAATGCGGATGATGTGGTGTAAGCCCTAGGCAAAGATGCCAAAGTTCCGAAAATTTGATGGTTTCAAATGGTGTTGTAGGTATTTTTGTGGGATGGGGGATGTCAATAGCTTCAAAACGAGCTAAAGAACGTCAAAAACGGAGTTCGGATGAATTAGTTACGGCCAAAACAAGATTTCAGCCGAAGCAGTGTCAGGGTTAACCGGACATCCGGGAGGAGGTCCAGCTCATCCGGGCTATGTCCGGATGATCCGGGAGGACATCCGAATGATCCGGGTTCGTCAGCTCCGGTTCGGGAATTCGGGCGCGTGGGTTATCCGGACGTCCGGGAGAGGGTCCAGCTGATCCGGGAGGTGTCCGGATGATCCGGGAGAAGGTACGGATGATCCGGGCAGGTCAAACTGCTCGGGATTTCCTCTCAGGGACGAATTTTTGGGCGGAATTTGGGGATTTGGGGTCAAAATTGACGAGATTTCGTGGATGGAAGGTGGGGAAACTTGGGGAAATGCTAGATCCACTTGAAACCAAGCAAATCCACGGATCAAAATCAACAAAACATCATCAAACCAACAATCACAAAAAAATTTCGTGGATGGAAGAGGTCGTGATCTCCGAGGAGAAGTATCCAAGTGGATGAGCAAAGGCTCTCACACAAATATGAGCTAATCCAATGCTAACCCTCAAAATGGGGAGGAGGAGGTCTATTTATAGTGCTAAGCCACGAAGGGGTAAGTGAGGGGCGAAGGGGTACACGGGCTTCGGCCCAAGTGACGCACGCAGGCGGGGTCCGGATGATCCGGATGGTGGCCCGGATGATCCGGGTGTCGGGGGTCCGGATGATCCGGGTGACCTTCCGGATGATCCGGCTTCGTCGAGCAGCTTCGGGTGTCTTCGGGCATGTTAGCCGGATCGTCCGGGTGGTCGTCCGGATCGTCCGGGCTCGGTCCGGATCGTCCATTGGAGTGTCCGGATGATCCGGGCAAGTCTGTCTTGCTCCATTCTTCTTCTTCCTTCTCCTCTTCCATGCTTGGCCTTGATCCTTGGTTTCTCCATGGTCATCTTGGTTGTACTGAGTGTATGCAAGGTCCATGCATGACGTAGTAGCCATGTCTCACATGCGGAAAGTGATGGTTCGAAGAGGAGTGAATTCAGCTTGTGTCCAATGGCGTATGTTCGAGGTCTCGTCATATGTCCGCTTGGGGCTTGGAGAGTAGTCGGAGTGTACATGGGGATGAACGTGGGATGCTCCGCATCAAATAGGGCATATAGCAGCTGGATTTTCTTCAATTTACGGCCAAATGAGATTGCCCGGATCATAAAGCATCTGCAGAAAGGTACGTTTGTCCCTACCAGGGGGGCTAATGTCTATAAGAAACATAATATCTCGAATTTTCTTCAAAAGGAAGTGCCAATGGGTTCAAAACTTGTCTGAAAAACAGCAACGAATTATGTTCTTTGACTTTCAGGGCCAAAAAGTCCTACTTAAGGCTGAAATTGAGGGTACTCCGGGCCTCCTGGTGCAAGCGGGGAGTATTTTTTGGAATCGCATGCTCGCCGCGAGCAGTTTGAGTGTTTATGAGTCCGACACGGACTCTGAATGACAAAGTTATGACCATTTTAGTGAACACCTGTCCATTCTATGGCAGTCCTTGAAATTACTTCATTTTCTCGTGCGCTTTTTGCCTGATTGCCCCAAAATTTCTTGTCCTCTATAGTGGAGATATTGTTTCCACATATATATTGACCGATGCCAGGAATGCCCTTTTGTTCTTGGCTTTCACGCGCATGAGTTCTGACATGACATCCGTGAAAACAAGGAGAATAAGGCATATAGCAGCTGGATTTTCTTCAATTCTGACCAAATGAGATTGCCCGGATCATAGAGCATCTGCAGAAAGGTACATTTGTCCCTACCAGGGGGGTAATGTCTATAAGCAACATAATCTCTCGAATTTCCTTCAAAAGGAAGTGCCAATGGGTTCAGAAACTTGTGTGAAAAACAGCGACGAATGATGTTCTTTGACTTTCACGGCGAAAAAGTCCTGCTTAAGGCTGAATTTGAGGGTACTCCGGGCCTCCTAGCGGAAGCGGGTAGTATTTTTTGGATTCGCGCGCTCGCCCCGAGCAGTTTGAGTACTTATGGGTCCGACACGGACTCCGAATGACAAAATTATGACCGTTTTAGTGAACATCTGTCCATTCTATGGCAGTCCTTGAAAGTACTTCATTTTCTCGTATGCTTTTTGCCTGATTGCCCCAAAATTTCTTGTCCTCTATAGTGGAGATATCATTTCCACATATATATTGACCGATGACAGGAATGCCCTTTTGTTCTTGGCTTTCACGCGCATGATCTACAGCATGCCATCCGGCGAAGACAAGGAGAATAATGCATATAGCCGCTGGATTTTCTTCAATTCTGACCAAATGAGATTGCCGGATCATAGAGCATCTGCGAGAAAGTCGTTTGTCCCTACCGGGGGGCTAATGTGATGAGGACATCAATACCATTGTTACACCCACAGCCCTGCTGCTATACATCTTGGACCAATTACTAGAGCTCACATACTTGTAACTAAATTACAGTACTTTCGTTTCTTGGTAATGATTCTAATGTTCATGAGAATATGATGCTGCCTAAATTGGATACATTTGTTTTGCTTACAAATGAAGGGCCTAGCTTGGAGAAGGATGAACATTGGAGCAAGAACAAGCATGGAGATGATGGCATGCACAAGGGGGACAAGAACGGAGTTACAAGTGATGATTTCAGGACTTTGAAGCCACCATAATGAGTGCATGAAGCCTTGGACGAAATATACAAGATGCCACTTCATAAATTTCGTCCGGAGGCTATTCTAGGTGCTCACGTCACCTTATTATTGGGCCAGGCCCATGTAATTTCGAAATACATAAGTATAGGCTATTTTTAGAGTCCGTATGTGTGGGGAAACAAGAGATAGGGTTAGTTTTGGACCCCTCCACCAAGGGCCACGAAATTCATCCCCTCTTCCTCCATATATACAACCCTTAGGGCACCGTTTAGACTTTGGGTTTTGTTTAGATTAAAAGTTCGCCATAGCTGCAACTTCGCGTACTTCGTTTGATAGAGGCAAAGGTGTCCCGTCTTTCGATGAGATGGTGGATTTCGCTTTGGTGGAAGTCGACTTTGACGATCCGACTACGAGCGTGCGAGGACGTTGCGCCTTAGCAATCGCTAAACCAACTCCGAGAGGTTATTGACCACGCCGAACACGATCAACTCGACCACGAGGTCTATTTCCTGCGAGCAAACGAAGAACAAGCAAGAAACTGAGATTGCAATCTGGATATTGCGAATATAAGATGAAAGCTTTATTGATCAAGGTGGGGTTACTGTGGCGCCTTTGTGCAGTCGTTGAACACAAACGAAATGCAGCGAAGTTGCAGCTATGGCGAACTTTTGATCTAAACAAAACCCAAAGTCTAAACGGTGCCCTAAGGGCTGTATATATGGAGGAAGAGGGGAGATTTTCGTGGCCCTTGGTGGAGGGGTCCAAACTAACCCTATCTCTTGTTTCCCCACACATACGGACTCTAAAAATAGCCTATACTAATGTATTTCGAAATTACATGGGCTGGCCCAATAATAAGGTGACGCAGACCTAGAATAGCCTCTGGACGAGATTTATGAAGTAGCATCTTGTATATTTCGTCCAAGGCTTCATGCACTCATTATGGTGGCTTCAAAGTCCTGAAATCATCACTTGTAACTCCATTCTTGTCCCCTTATGCATGCCATCATCTCCATGCTTGTTCTTGCTCCAATGTTCATCCTTCTCCAAGCTAGGCCCTTCATTTGTAAGCAAAACAAATGTATCCAATTTAGGCAGCATCATATTCTCATGAACATTAGAATCATTACCAAGAAACGAAAGTACCGGTAATTTAGTTGGCGTCTTGTGAGCTCTAGTAATTGGTCCAAGATGTATAGCAGGCAGGGCTGTGGGTGTAACAATGGTATTGATGTCCTCATCATCCTCCCTTCTTGAAATGAAGTCGCCCTCGACGGAAGTTCATCTTCCTCACCCAAATATGGCTTCAAATATGCAATGTTAAAAGTGGGACTAACCCCAAAATCTGCAGGCAGCTCAAGTTTATATGCATTATCATTAACTTTCTCCAACACCTTAACGGGACCAGCAGCACGTGGCATTAGCTTTGATTTGCGCAAATCAGAAATCTATCCTTACATAAATGTAACCAAACAAGATCTCCAGTGCAAACACAACATGTTTTCTACCCTTATCTCCAGCAAGTTTATATTTAGCATTCATACGCTCAATGTTTTCCTTAGTTAACTCATGCATTTTTAAAATCAATTCAGCACGTTCTTTAGCATCAAAATTAACCTTCTCCGAAGATGGAAGAAGCAACAAATCAATAGGTGCACGAGGTAGGAAACCATACACAACTTCAAAAGGGCACATCTTAGTAGTAGAATGCAATGAACGATTATAAGCAAATTCAATATGAGGCAAGCATTCCTCCCACATTTTCTTATTTTCTTTAGAACAACCCTAAGCATAGTAGACAATGTTCTATTGACTACTTCAGTTTATCCATCGGTTTGGGGGTGACAAGTAGTACCAAAAGCAGTTTAGTCCCCAACTTAGCCCATAAACATCTCCAAAAGTGGCTAAGAAATTTAGTATCACGATCTGAAACAATAGTATTTGGCACACCATGCAAGCGAATAATTTCACGAAAGAACAAATCAGCAACATTGACAAAGATCATCGCTTTTATGACATGGTATAAAGTGTGCCATTTTAGAGAATCTATCCACGACAACAAATATGCTATCCCTCCCCTTGTTTGTTCTAGGTAAACCTAAAACAAAGTCCATAGATATATCCTCCCAAGGAACACTAGGTACAGGCAAAGGCATATATAAACCATGAGGATTGAGTCGTGACTTAGCTTTTTGACATGTAGTGCAATGAGCAATAAAACGCTCAACATCCCGTCTCATCTTTGGCCAAAAGAAATGTGTAGCAAGTACGTCCTCCGTCTTCTTCACGCCAAAGTGTCCCATTAGTCCTCCTCCATCGCCTCCTGCAACAACAAAAGGCGAATGGAGCTAGCTGGAATGCATAGCTTGTTAGCACGAACACAAATCCATCATTAACGACAAACTTGTTCCATGTTCTTCATTCTTTACAATTCTGCAATACATCTTTAAAATCAGCATCATGCACATATTGATCTTTGATGGTCTCCAAACCAAATATTTTGAAGTCAAGTTGTGAAAGCATAGTATAGCGACGAGACAATGCATCAAATAACATTTTCTTTACCCTTCTTGTGTTTAATGACATAAGGGAAAGTCTCAATGAATTCAACCCATTTAGCATGTCTACGATTCAGTTTAGCTTGACTTTTAATATGTTTCAAAGATTCATGATCAGAATGTATAACAAATTCTTTGGGCCATAAATAATGTTGCCATGTTTCTAAAGTCCCAACAAGAGCATATAATTCTTTATCATAAGTAGAGTAATTCAGACTAGGCCCACTCAATTTTTCGAAAAAGTATGCAACAGGTTTGCCATCTTGTAATAACACACCTCTAATCCAATTCCACTAGCATCACATTCAAGCTCAAAAGTCTTATTAAAATCGGGAAGTTGGAGTAAAGGAGCATGTGTCAACTTAGCTTTCAATACCGTGAAGGCTTCTTCCTGTAATGGTACCCCAAACAAAAGGCACATCCTTCTTTGTAAGCTCGTTGAGAGGTGCAGCAATGGTGTTGAAATCTCTCACAAAACGCCTATAGAAACCAGCGAGGCCAAGGAAACTCCTCACTTGTGTGACCGTTTTGGGCTGCGGCCAACTCTCAATAGCTTCAATCTTGGCTTTATCGACTTCAATTCCCTGTGGAGTAACAACATAGCCAAGAAAAGATACTCGGTCGGTGCAAAAGGTGCACTTCCCAAGGTTACCAAACAAACGTGCATCATGTAGAGCATTAAAAACAGCACGTAAATGTTCCAAATGTTCTTCCAAAGATTTGCTATAAATCAGTATATCATCAAAATAGACTACCACAAATCGTCCAATGAAAGCACGTAGAACTTCGTTCATTAATCTCATGAAAGTACTAGGTGCATTAGTTAACCCAAAAGGCATGACTAACCACTCATATAATCCAAACTTAGTTTTAAATGCTGTTTTCCATTCATCTCCCAATTTCATACGAATTTGATGGTATCCACTCATAAATCAACTTTGGAGAATATTGTAGAGCCACTCAATTCACCAAGCATATCATCTAGCCTAGGAATAGGGTGGCGATAACGAATAGTAATATTATTGATGCCTCTACAATCAACACACATACGTGACGTACCATCCTTTTTCGCACTAGAATAATAGGAACAGCACAAGGACTAAGGGATTCGCGTATATAACCTTTGTCGAGCAGCTCCTGTACTTGACGCATAATCTCCTTCGTCTCCTCCGGTATGGTGCACGGTTGGGTAATGATGCACGGGAATTAAGTCAATTTGATGCTCAATCCCTCGAATAGGTGGTAATCCGCACGTCTTGTGGAAAGACGTGGGAACTCTGCAAAATGTTAGTGATGCACAAAGAGGAAGGCACGAATGAAAATAATGCCTCTTTGCACACAAAAGCATGGCAAATAGATTTGCTAAAATCTAGCTCATCAATATCAGATTTGGTGGCAAGTAAACATGCACTTACTTGCTACATTTCTTTGGCCAAAGATGAGAGGCGGGATGTTGGCGTTTTATTGCTCGCTGCACTACATGTCAAAAAGCTAAGTCACGACTCAATCCTCATGGTTTATAAATGCCTTTGCACCTAGTGTTCCTTGGGAGGATATATCTATGGACTTTGTTTTAGGTTTACCTAGAACAAAGAAGGGAGGATAGCATATTTGTTGTCGTGGATAGATTCTCGAAAATGGCACACTTTATACCATGTCAAAATGATCTTTGTCAATGTTGTGATTTGTTCTTTCGTGAAATTATTAAACTTGCATGGTGTGCCAAATACTATTATTTCAGATCGTGATACTAAATTTCTTAGCCACTTTTATGGTCGTTGAACACAAGCGAATCACGAAGTTGCAGCTATGGCGAACTTTTGATCTAAACAAAACCCAAAGTCTAAAGGGCTGTATATATGGAGGAAGAGGGGAGATTTTCGTGGCCCTTGGTGGAGGGGTCGAAACTAACCCTATCTCTTGTTTCCCCACACATACGGACTCTAAAAATAGCCTATACTAATGTATTTCAAATTACATGGGCAATAATAAGGTGATTTGCACCTAGAATAGCCTCTAGCGAGATTTATGAAGTAGCATCTTGTATATTTCGTCCAAGGCTTCATGCACTCATTATGGTGGCTTCAAAGTCCTGAAATCATCACTTGTAACTCCATTCTAGTCCCCTTGCATGCCATCATGTCCATGCTTGTTCTTGCTCAAATGTTCATCCTTCTCCAAGCTAGGCCCTTCATTTGTAAGCAAAACAAATGTATCAATTTAAGCAGCATCATATTCTCATGAACATTAGAATCATTACCAAGAAACGAAAGTACACGGTAATTTAGTTGGCGTCTTGTGAGCTCTAGTAATTGGTCCAAGATGTATAGCAGCAGGGGCTGTGGGTGTAACAATGGTATTGATGTCCTCATCATCCTCCCTTCTTGAAATGAAGTCGTGCTCGACGGAAGTTCATCTTCCTCACCCAAATATGGCTTCAAATCTGCAATGTTAAAAGTGGGACTAACCCCAAAATCTGCAGGCAGCTCAAGTTTATATGCATTATCATTTACTTTCTCCAACACCTTAAAGGGACCAGCAGCACGTGGCATTAGCTATGATTTGCACAAATCAGGAAATCTATCCTCACGCAAATGTAACCAAACAAGATCTCCGGTGCAAACACAACATGTTTTCTACCCTTATCTCCGACAAGTTTATATTTAGCATTCATATGCTCAATGTTTTCCTTAGTTAACTCATGCATTTTTAAAATCAATTCAACACGTTCTTTAGCATCAAAATTAACCTTCTCCAAGATGGAAGAAGCAACAAATCAATAGGTGCACGAGGTAGGAAACCATACACAACTTCAAAAGGGCACATCTTAGTAGTAGAATGCAATGAGCGATTATAAGCAAATTCAATATGAGACAAGCATTCCTCCCACATTTTCTTATTTTTCTTTAGAACAGCCCTAAGCATAGTAGACAATGTTCTATTGACTACTTCAGTTTGTCCATCTGTTTGGGGGTGACAAGTAGTACTAAAAAGCAGTTTAGTCCCCAACTTAGCCCATAAACATCTCCAAAAGTGGCTAAGAAATTTAGTATCACGATCTGAAACAATAGTATTTGGCACACCATGCAAGCGAATAATTTCACGAAAGAACAAATCAGCAACATTGACAACATCATCGCTTTTATGACATGGTATAAAGTGTGCCATTTTCGAGAATCTATCCACGACAACAAATATGCTATCCCTCCCCTTCTTTGTTCTAGGTAAACCTAAAACAAAGTCCATAGATATATCCTCCCAAGGAACACTAGGTACACGCAAAGGCATATATAAACCATGAGGATTGAGTCGTGACTTAGCTTTTTGACATGTAGTGCAGCGAGCAATAAAGCGCTCAACATCCGTCTCATCTTTGGCCAAAAGAAATGTGTAGCAAATCGTCCTCCGTCTTCTTCACGCCAAAGTGTCCCATTAGTCCTCCTCCATGCGCCTCCTGCAACAACAAAAGACGAACGGAGCTAGCTGGAATGCATAGCTTGTTAGCACGAACACAAATCCATCATTAACGACAAACTTGTTCCATGTTCTTCCTTCTTTACAATTCTGCAATACATCTTTAAAATCAGCATCATGCACATATTGATCTTTGATGGTCTCCAAACCAAATATTTGAAGTCAAGTTGTGAAAGCATAGTATAGCGACGAGACAATGCATCGACAATAACATTTTCTTTACCCTTCTTGTGTTTAATGACATAAGGAAAGTCTCAATGAATTCAACCCATTTAGCATGTCTACGATTCAGTTTAGCTTGACTTTTAATATGTTTCAAAGATTCATGATCAGAATGTATAACAAATTCTTTGGGCCATAAATAATGTTGCCATGTTTCTAAAGTCCGAACAAGAGCATATAATTCTTTATCATAAGTAGAGTAATTCAGACTAGGCCCACTCAATTTTTCGTAAAAGTATGCAACAGGTTTGCCATCTTGTAATAACACACCTCTAATCCAATTCCACTAGCATCACATTCAAGCTCAAAAGTCTTATTAAAATCAGGAAGTTGGAGTAAAGGGCATGTGTCAACTTAGCTTTCAATACCGTGAAGGCTTCTTCTGTGCGGTACCCCAAACAAAAGGCACATCCTTCTTTGTAAGCTCGTTGAGAGGTGCAGCAATGGTGCTGAAATCTCTCACAAAACGCCTATAGAAACCAGCGAGGCCAAGAAAACTCCTCACTTGTGTGGATTGTTTTGGGCTGCGGCCAACTCTCAATAGCTTCAATCTTGGCTTTATCAACTTCAATTCCTGTGGAGTAACAACATAGCCAAGAAAAGATACTCGATCGATGCAAAAGGTGCACTTCCCAAGGTTACCAAACAAGCGTGCATCACGTAGAGCATTAAAAACAACACGTAAATGTTCCAAATGTTCTTCCAAAGATTTGCTATAAATCAGTATATCATCAAAATAGACTACCACAAATCGTCCAATGAAAGCACGTAAAACTTAGTTCATTAATCTCATGAAAGTACTAGGTGCATTAGTTAACCCAAAAGGCATGACTAACCACTCATATAATCCAAACTTAGTTTTAAATGCGGTTTTCCATTCATCTCCCAATTTCATACGAATTTGATGGTATCCACTCGCAAATCAACTTTGGAGAATATTGTAGAGCCACTCAATTCATCAAGCATATCATCTAGCCTAGGAATAGGGTGGCGATAACGAATAGTAATATTATTGATGCCTCTACAATCAACACACATACGTGACGTACCATCCTTTTTCAGCACTAGAATAATAGGAACAACACAAGGACTAAGGGATTCGCGTATATAACCTTTGTCGAGCAGCTCACTGTACTTGACGCATAATCTCCTTCGTCTCCTCTGGATTGAGTGCGGTATGGTGCACGGTTGGGTAATGATGCACCGGGAATTAAGTCAATTTGATGCTCAATCCCTCGAATAGGTGGTAATCCGGTGGCACGTCTTGTGGAAAGAGCGTCGTGAACTCTGCAAAATGTTAGTGACAGCGAGGGGCAAAGAGGAAAACACGTCCTCGAATGAAAATAATGCCTCTTTGCACACAAAAGCATAGCAAATAGATTTGCTAAAATCTAGCTCATCAATATCAGATTTGGTGGCAAGTAAACATGCACTTTTCAATTTAATTTCGAAACAACGATAGATGGTTTATTATTAGGCTTCATGTGTTGCTCAAATTCTTTTGCCACAATCTGATTTTCACTCTTATTTTCTCTGTTTTGCTTTATTAGCTCTATTAATATCATCTTTCAAAATGGACTCAGGAGTCATAGGAAGCAAAGTAATATTTTATCCTTATGAACAAGAGTATCTTGATTGTTTCTACCATGGTGTCTGAAATTTTTATCAAATTGCCATGGTCTACCAAGTAACAAGGAACATGTTTGCATAGGTACCACATCACAATCAACATAATCAGCATATGTAGAGATACTAAAATGCACACGAACAGTACGTGTTACCTTCACCTTGCCGCTGTTGTTGAACCATTGGATGTAGTAAGGATGTGGATGTGGTCTTGTGGTGAGAGATAGCTTCTCCACCATCTCCATGCTAGCCAAGTTGTTGCAGCTCCCTCCATCTATGATGACGCGAATAGAACGTTCCTTCACAACTCCCTTTGTATGGAACAAATCAGCATCATGCACATATTATCTTTGATGGTCTCCAAACCAAATATTTTGAAGTCAAGTTGTGAAAGCATAGTATAGCGACGAGACAATGCATCAGCAATAACATTTTCTTTACCCTTCTTGTGTTTAATGACATAAGGGCAAGTCTCAATGAATTCAACCCATTTAGCATGTCTACGATTCAGTTTAGCTTGACTTTTAATATGTTTCAAAGATTCATGATCAGAATGTATAACAAATTTTTGGGCCATAAATAATGTTGCCATGTTTCTAAAGTCCGAACAAGAGCATATAATTCTTTATCATAAGTAGAGTAATTCAGACTAGGCCCACTCAATTTTTCGAGAAAAGTATGCAACAGGTTTGCCATCTTGTAATAACACACCTCTAATCCAATTCCACTAGCATCACATTCAAGCTCAAAAGTCTTATTAAAATCGGGAAGTTGGAGTAAAGGGCATGTGTCAACTTAGCTTTCAATACCGTGAAGGCTTCTTCTGTGCGGTACCCCAAACAAAAGGCACATCCTTCTTTGTAAGCTCGTTGAGAGGTGCAGCAATGGTGCTGAAATCTCTCACAAAACGCCTATAGAAACCAGCGAGGCCAAGGAAACTCCTCACTTGTGTGACCGTTTTGGGCTGCGGCCAACTCTCAATAGCTTCAATCTTGGCTCTATCAACTTCAATTCCTGTGGAGTAACAACATAGCCAAGAAAAGATACTCGATCGGTGCAAAAGTGCACTTCCCAAGGTTACCAAACAAGCGTGCATCACGTAGAGCATTAAAAACAGCACGTAAATGTTCCAAATGTTCTTCCAAAGATTTGCTATAAATCAGTATATCATCAAAATAGACTACCACAAATCGTCCAATGAAAGCACGTAAAACTTCGTTCATTAATCTCATGAAAGTTACTAGGTGCATTAGTTAACCCAAAAGGCATGACTAACCACTCATATAATCCAAACTTAGTTTTAAATGCTGTTTTCCATTCATCTCCCAATTTCATACGAATTTGATGGTATCCACTCATAAAATCAACTTTGGAGAATATTGTAGAGCCACTCAATTCATCAAGCATATCATCTAGCCTAGGAATAGGGTGACGATAACGAATAGTAATATTATTGATGCCTCTACATTCAACACACATACGTGACGTACCATCCTTTTTCGGCACTAGAATAATAGGAACAACACAAGGACTAAGGGATTCGCGTATATAACCTTTGTCGAGCAGCTCACATGCTTTGACGCATAATCTCCTTCGTCTCCTCTGGATTGGTGCGGTATGGTGCGGTTGGGTAATGATGCACCGAATTAAGTCAATTTGATGCTCAATCCCTCGAATAGGTGGTAATCCGGTGGCACGTCTTGTGGAAAGACATCGTGAACTCTGCAAAATGTTAGTGACAGCGGGGGGCAAAGAGAAAGGCACGTCCTCGAATGAAAATAATGCCTCTTTGCACACAAAAGCATAGCAAATAGATTTGCTAAAATCTAGCTCATCAATATCAGATTTGGTGGCAAGTAAACATGCACTTTTCAATTTAATTTCAGAAGCAACAATAGATGGTTTATTATTAGGCTTCATGTGTTGCTCAAATTCTTTTGCCACAATCTGATTTTCACTCTTATTTTTCTCCTATTTTGCTTTATTAGCTCTATTAATATCATCTTTCAAAATGGACTCAGGAGTCATAGGAAGCAAAGTAATATTTTTATCCTTATGAACAAGAGTATCTTGATTGTTTCTACCATGGTGTCTGAAATTTTATCAAATTGCCATGGTCTACCAAGTAACAAGGAACATGCTTGCATAGGTACCACATCACAATCAACATAATCAGCATATGTAGAGATACTAAAATGCACACGAGCAATGCGTGTTACCTTCACCTTGCCATTGTTGTTGAACCATTGGATGTAGTAAGGATGTGGATGTGGTCTTGTGGTGAGAGATAGCTTCTCCACCATCTCCATGCTAGCCAAGTTGTTGCAGCTCCCTCCATCTATGATGGCCTTGAATAGAACGTTCCTTCACAACTCCTTTGTATGGAACAAATTATGCCTCTGATTTTGCTCACTTGTGTAACTTGCACACTCAAAACACGTTGAGCAACTAAACATTCATACTGGCGGCATCTTGGCAGACCATGTATTGTGTCTCATGATCGAAGCATCTCCACCGTGTTCCTCATGTGTAATAAGAGCCAAAGTCTCCTCATCATAGTCACTAGCGGACTCATACCCACCATCCTCGTGTAGCAATCATCACACGCTGAGATTTGCATTCTCTCAAAAATGTCCTCTTCCCTTACAACGACGACAAATAATATCACTTGTGTGCCTGTTGGCGCCATGGAAGAAGAAGAGCTCTGTGCAGAGCCGGCAGGTGTGCTCTTGGCGAGATAGTGGTGGTTGTGCACCTTTCTTGTATCACGGTTGGAGGTGGCACCCAAAGAGGTGATGGTGCGGTGGAAGTAGATGATGCACGTGGTGTCCATGATGAAGGTCGACTGCGAGAAAAGTTAGTGCGGCGCCAATGCTGTCGATCCTGCACTTCACGTTCAGCTTTACAAGCAAGATGGAATAAGCGAGTGATACTATTATAATCCTTATAGTCTAGAATGGTGCGAATCTCTCTATTTAATCCACCCGAAAACGTGCAAGCATAGCTTCATTCTCCTCAACAATACCACATCTAATCAAGCCGGTTTGTAATTCTGATAATATTCTTCTCTGAGTTTTTCCTTGTCTTAAGCGCTGCAATTTTTGAAGTAATTCACGTTGATAATATGGTGGAACCCAACGAGTCGCATAGCAGTTTTCAAAGCAGCCCAAGTAGGCTGGAACAGGATATAATCTACAATGTTCGACCACCAAACACACGCAAAGCTAGTGAAAGCACAAACAGCAGCGAGAACACGTCTCTCCTCGGGATATTGTAAACATGTAAATCGTTGTTCAGTTTCTAACTCCCAAGTAAGATATATATCGGGAACATATCTACCCTCAAATGGTGGAATATTCAATTTCAGTTTAGGGAGATGGTCATGATCTCGTACTGAGGGGAGCCCTAATATTGCCATTATTTGCATGTGGGCGACACGGTGGTTGTGGTGCTGGTGGTTGCACGTAATTCGATGTTGATCAACCTCATCCTCATAATCGTCCACATACTCATCATCCTCCTCGGTACCACCAGCAGCGATGCGAGAGCCAAAGAAGCACCAACAATGATGGCAATGGCACGAATTTTGTCACGGCTCAATAGGAACACGCGAGCTCGTCCATCTTGATTCGGAAGGGCGTGGTTGTTGTCGTTCTTGAGGTGCGATAGGTGCAGCCGGTGGTTGTGGAAAACGCGAGCAATTCATCAAACTTGCTATCAAGCTTTGTTTCAAGCGTCTTCTCGATACCACTTGATAGAGGCAAAGGTGTCCGTCTTTCGATGAGATGGTGGATTGCGCTTTGGTGGAAGTCGACTTTGTGATCCGACTCTGACGTCTGCGAGGGCGTCAGCATATAATGTCGCTAAACCAACTCCGAGAGGTTATTGACCCGCGCTGGAGCACGATCAACGACCACGAGGTCTATTTCTGCGACAAGCGAAGAACAAGCGGCTGAGATTACAATCTGGATATTGCGAATATAAGATGAAAGCTTTATTGATCAAGGTGGGGTTACGTGGCGCCTTTATGCAGTCGTTGAACACAAGCGAAATGCAGCGAAGTTGCAGCTATGGCGAACTTTTGCTCTAAACAAAACCCAAAGTTTAAGCGGTGCCCTAAGGGCTGTATATATGGAGGAAGAGGGGAGATTTTCATGGCCCTTGGTGGAGGGTCGAAACTAACCCTATCTCTTGTTTCCCCACATACGGACTCTAAAAATAGCCTATACTAATGTATTTCGAAATTACATGGGCTGGCCCAATAATAAGGTGACGCAGACACCTAGAATAGCCTCTGGACGAGATTTATGAAGTAGCATCTTGTATATTTCGTCCAAGGCTTCATGCACTCATTATGGTGGCTTCAAAGTCTGAAATCATCACTTGTAACTCCATTCTTGTCCCCCTTGCATGCCATCATCTCCATGCTTGTTCTTGCTCCAATGTTCATCGATGAGGACATCAATACCATTGTTACACCCACAGCCCTGCTGCTATACATCTTGGACCAATTACTAGAGCTCACAAGACGCCAACTAAATTACAGTACTTTCGTTTCTTGGTAATGATTCAAATGTTCATGAGAATATGATGCTTTGCCTAAATTGGATACATTTGTTTTGCTTACAAATGAAGGACCTAGCTTGGAGAAGGATGAACATTGGAGCAAGAACAAGCATGGAGATGATGGCATGCTAAGGGGACAAGAATGGAGTTACAAGTGATGATTTCAGGACTTTGAAGCCACCATAATGAGTGCATGAAGCCTTGGACGAAATATACAAGATGCCACTTCATAAATTTCGTCCAGAGGCTATTCTAGGTGCTCGTCACACTTATTATTGGGCCAGCCCATGTAATTTCGAAATACATTAGTATAGGCTATTTTAGAGTCCGTATGTGTGGGAAAACAAGAGATAGGGTTAGTTTCGGACCCTCCACCAAGGGCCACGAAATTCTCCCCTCTTCCTCCATATATACAGCCCTTAGGGCACCGTTTAGACTTTGGGTTTTGTTTAGATCAAAGTTCGCCATAGCTGCAACTTCACAGCATTTCGCTTGTGTTCAACGACTGCATAAAGGCGCCACAACCCCACCTTGATCAATAAAGCTTTCATCTTATATTCGCAATATCCAGATTGTAATCTCAGTTTCTTGCTTGTTCTTCGTTTGCTCGCAGAAATAGACCTCGTGGTCGTTGATCGTGTTCTCCGCGTGGTCAATAACCTCTCGGAGTTGGTTTAGCGATTGCTATATGCGCGACGCCCTCGCCGCCAGTAGTCGATCGTCAAAGTCGACTTCCACCTGTTAAATCCACCGTCCTCATCGAAAGACGGACACCTTTGCCTCTATCAAGTGGTATCGATTTCCAGTTGCTCGGTGAGATTTTACGGTTTTTAAGTAGTTTAGATCGAGTCCGCATTCTTCATACCTATAGTCCACGAAAAAGCCAAAAAAAATTAGGGTTAGTTCATCCCATCCGAACCAATCTGAGCCTTTGCATAATCTTTTACAGATTGCTTTGTTGAATTTGCGGTTGCATCGTCGTGTCAAGTTCTTTGGTATTAGCGTCTAGTCTTTTAGAGTTTCGAGTTCTGTTCACGGGTTGTCACGTCGCCACGCCATATACCACCACCACATATCCGCCGCCATCACGCCCATCCGAGTCCACTCGCAACATATATCCGCCACGGTCCGAGTTCCACCAGATTCATCTCCGCCACCATCCGAGTTCCACAGATTCATCTCCGCCACCAGTCCGAGTTCCAACAGATTCATCTCCGCCACGGTCGAGTTCCACCAGATTCATCTCCGCCACCATCCGAGTTCCACAGATTCATCTCCGCCACCATCCGAGTTCCACAGATTCATCTCCGCCACCAGTCCTAGTCCGAGTCCGTAATTGTTGCATTGTTCTCGATTTCCGGATCACGCGATACTCGAAGTCGTGACAGCGGAGGACTCCCCAACTTCCGAGCCATCCGCAGAAGAAAAATAGTTCGGTTTCAAAAAAAAACTAAGTCCGGAAAATTCGGCTAGGCGGTTTTAGACCATTTGTAGACTTTTTGAAAAAATTTGTTGCGGAGCAAAAAAAAAGAGGAAAAAAAGTGCAAAAAAGGAAAAAACAGGAAAAAAATTCAGAGTGTGCTCCTCCATTGTTTACGTGCTTGCGCCGTGATTTTGTTGGTGTTCTAGGCTCGCGTCTCTAGCACGAGTCTAGCCTAGGACCAACCCAATACTGCGTCGTTGAGCGTTTATTCAACTTTGCATCTCTGAATTGATTATTGCTGACCCTTTTTGCTACCATATTATAAGCCTTCCCAGCTCCACATACATCTCGTCGTGCGTTTGATTCTCCACGTAATCGCTATATCCAAGCTTTGAGAGTTTTGACTACAACGGTTGCCGATCACCACTATTTCTTTGGTAAGAACTGGTAAGAATTTGAGATTTGCTTGACGGGTTTGTGATACACCACCACCACTTCTTAGTAGTCTGTAGGATCATATTCTTGTTTGTTTCTATTTGCTGCTAACCATGGTAGGATCACAAGCCGATGAGGCTGATTGGGAGAACTGACGAACAAACGACTACATGATAAGTTTCAGCAAATGATGATTGGACAGGTGCAAGACGTGGTAAACAGATTTGATGAGGCCATGGAGAAGATAGATGGCATTGAGAAGACGTTTGAAACAAAGCTTGATAGAAAGTTTGATGAATTGCTCGCGCGTTTTCCACAACAACCGCCGGCTGCACCTATCGCACCTCTGCAGCGACAACAACTCGCCCCTTCCGAATCGGTATGGACGAGCTCAAGATGTTCCTATTGAGCCGGGACAAAGTTCTGGTGCATTGCCATCTTTGTTGGTGCTTCTTTGGCTCACTCTCTGCTGCTGGTGGTACCGAGGAGGATGATGAGTATGTGGGCGATTATGAAGCATTGGCGCGAACTAACTTTTCTGCAGTCGACTTTCATCATGGACACCGCGTGCATCCTCTACTTCCACTACACCAGCACCTCCAAAGAGCTGCTACCTCCAGCCGTGATACAAGAAAGCAGCACAACCTCCACTATCTCGCCAAGAGCGCACTTCCGGGCCTACACAGCTCTTCTTCTTCCATGGCATCAATCGGGCACACCAGTGATATTATTTGTCGTCGTTGTAAGGGAAAAGGTCATTATGCGAGAGAATGCAAATCTCAGCGTGTGATGATTGCTACTGAGGATGGTGGGTATGAGTCCGCTAGTGACTATGATGAGGAGACGTTAGCTCTTATTACACGTGAAGAACACGGTGGAGATGATTCTAATCATGAGGCGCAATACATGGCTCTGAAGACGCGACGGTATGAATGTTTAGTTGCTCAACGTGTTTTGAGTGTGCAGGTCACACAAGCTGAGCAAAATCAGAGGCACAATTTGTTCCATACCAAGGGAGTTGTGAAGGAACGTTCTATGCGCGTCATCATAGACGGAGGGAGTTGCAACAACTTGGCTAGCATGGAGATGATGGAGAAGCTTTCTCTCACCACAAGACCACATCCACATCCTTACTACATCCAATGGTTCAGCAACAGCGGCAAGGTTAAGGTAACACGTACTGTTCGTGTGCATTTTAGTATATCTACATATGCCGATTATGTTGATTGTGATGTGGTACCTATGCAAGCATGTTCCTTATTACTTGGTAGACCATGGCAATTTGATAAAAATTCTCTGCACCATGGTAGAAACAATCAGTATACTCTGCACCATGATCCGGGCGACCGTCCGGATGATCCTGCTTCGTCGAGGGGCTTCTGTAGTCTTCGGCGCCGATGCCCGGATGATCCGGGGGAGGGCCCGGATGATCCGGCTGGACCCGGATGATCCGGCTGGGTGTCCGGATGATCCGGGCAACTCCAGTCTTGCTCCATTCTTCTTCTTCTCCTTTCTTCCGTCTTCTCTTCCATGCTTGGCCTTGGTCCTTGGATTCTCCTTGGCCATCCTGGTTGTACCTGAGTGTATACAAGGTCCACGCATGAGGTAGTAGCCATGTCTCATATGCGGAAAGTGACGGTTCGAATAGGAGTGAATTCACCTTGTGTCCGATGGCGCATAGTCGAGGTCTCATCTTATGTATCCTTGGGGCTTGGAGAGTAGTCGGAGTGTACATGGGGATGAACGTGGGATGCTCCGCATCACCTAGCTTGGAGAAGGATGAACATTGGAGCAAGAACAAGCATGAAGATGATGGCATGCGCAAGGGGGACAAGAACGGAGTTACAAGTGATGATTTCAGGACTTTGAAGCCACCATAATGAGTGCATGAAGCCTTGGACGAAATATACAAGATGCCATTTCATAAATTTCGTCCAGAGGCTATTGTAGGTGCTGCGTCACCTTATTATTGGGCCAGGCCCATGTAATTCCGAAATACATAAGTATAGGCTATTTTTAGAGTCCGTATGTGTGGGGAAACAAGAGATAGGGTTAGTTTCGGACCCCTCCACCAAGGGCCACGAAATTCACCCCCTCTTCCTCCATATATACAGCCCTTAGGGTGTTGTTTCGACTTCGGGTTTTGTTTAGATTAAAAGTTCGCCATAGCTGCAACTTCGCGTACTTCGTTTGTGTTCAACGACCAGACAAAGGCGTCACAGAACCCCACCTTGATCAATAAAACTTTCATCTTATATTTGCAATATCCAGATTGCAATCTCAGTTTCTTGCTTGTTCTTCGTTTGCTCGCAGGAAACAGACCCTCGTGGTCAGGTTGATCGTGCTTCGGCGTGGTCAATAACCTCTCGGAGTTGGTTCAGCGATTGCTAAGGCGCGACGTCCTCGCACGTTCGTAGTCGGATCGTCAAAGTCGACTTCCACCAAAGCGAAATCCACCATCTCATCGAAAGACGGGACACCTTTGCCTCTATCAATGGCAGTCCTTGAAAGTACTTCATTTTGTCGTATGCTTTTTGCCTGATTACCCCAAAATTTCTTGTTCTCTATAGTGGAGATATCGTTTCCACATATATATTGACCGATGCCAGTAATACCCTTTTGTTCTTGGCTTTCACGCGCATGCATGAGTTACAGCATTGCCATCCGGCGAAAACAAGGAGAATAAGGCATATAGCCGCTGGATTTTCTTCAATTTACGGCCAAATGAGATTGCCCGGATCATAGAGCATCTGCAGAAAGGTACGTTTGTCCCTACTAGGGGGGCTAATGTCTATAAGCAACATAATATCTCGAATTTCCTTCAAAAGGAAGTGCCAATGGGTTCAGAAACTTGTTTCGAAAACAGCGACGAATGATGTTCTTTGACTTTCAGGGTGAAAAAGTCCTGCTTAAGGCTGAATTTGAGGGTACTCCGGGCCTCCTGGAGGAAGCGGGGACTATTTTTTGGATTTGCGCGCTCGCCACGAGCAGTTTGAGTACTTATGGGTCCGACACGGACTCCGAATGACAAAGTTATGACCGTTTTAGTGAACATCTGTCCATTCTATGGCAGTCCTCGAAAGTACTTCATTTTCTCGTGCACTTTTTGCCTGATTGCCCCAAAATTTCTTGTCCTCTATAGAGGAGATATCATTTCCACATATATGTTGACCGATGCCAGGAATGCCCTTTTGTTCTTGGCTTTCACGCGCATGAGTTACAACATGCCATCCTGCGAAAACAAGGAGAATAAGTCATATAGCCTTTGGATTTTCTTCAATTTACGACCAAATGAGACTGCCCGGATCATAGAGCATCTGCAGAAAGGTACGTTTGTCCCTACCAGGGGGATAGTGTCTATAAGCAACATATTCTCTCGAATTTCCTTCAAAAGGAAGTGCCAATGGGTTCAGAAACTTGTCTGAAAAACAGCGACGAATGATGTTCTTTGACTTTCAGGGCCAAAAGTCACCTTAAGGCTGAATTTGAGGGTACTCGGGGCACCTAGCGAAGCGGGTAGTATTTTTGGATTCAAGCTCTTCCATGCAAGCAGTTTAATACTTATGGGTCCGACACGGACTCCGAATGACAAAATTTTGACCGTTTTAGTGAACATCTGTCCATTCGATGGCAGTCCTTGAAAGTACTTCACTTTCTCGTATGCTTTCTGCCTGATTGCCCCAAAATTTCTTGTCCTCTATAGAGGAGATATCGTCTCCACATATATATTGACCGATGCCAGGAATGCCCTTTTGTTCTTGGCTTTCACGCGCATGAGTTACAGCATGCCATCCGGTGAAAACAAGGAGAATAAGGCATATAGCCTTTGGATTTTCTTCAATTTACGGCCAAATGAGATTGCTCGGATCATAGAGCACCTGCAGAAAGGTACATTTGTCCCTACCAGGGGGGCTAATGTCTATAAGCAACATAATCTCTCGAATTTCCTTCAAAAGGAAGTGCCAATGGGTTCAGAAACTTGTCTGAAAAACAGCGACGAATAATGTTCTTTGACTTTCAGGGCCAAAAAGTCCTGCTTAAGGCTGAATTTGAGGGTACTCCGGGCCTCCTGGCCCAAGCGTGATAGAGGCAAAGGTGTCCCGTCTTTCGATGAGATGGTGGATTTCGCTTTGGTGGAAGTCGACTTTGACGATCAGACTACGAGCGTGCGAGGACGTCGCGCCTTAGCAATCGCTAAACCAACTCCGAGAGGTTATTGACCACGCCGAACACGATCAACGACCACGAGGGTCTATTTCCTGCGAGCAAGCGAAGAACAAGCAAGAAACTGAGATTGCAATCTGGATATTGCGAATATAAGATGAAAGCTTTATTGATCAAGGTGGGGTTACTGGCGCTTTGTGCAGTCGTTGAACACAAGCGAAATGCGTGAAGTTGCAGCTATGGCGAACTTTTGATCTAAACAAAACCCAAAGTCTAAACGGTGCCCTAAGGGCTGTATATATGGAGGAAGAGGGGAGATTTTCGTGGCCCTTGGTGGAGGGTCCAAACTAACCCTATCTCTTGTTTCCCCACATCTGGACTCTAAAATAGCCTATACTAATGTATTTCGAAATTACATGGGCCTGGCCCAATAATAAGGTGACGCAGCACCTAGAATAGCCTCTGGACGAGATTTATGAAGTAGCATCTTGTATATTTTGTCCAAGGCTTCATGCACTCATTATGGTGGCTTCAAAGTCCTGAAATCATCACTTGTAACTCCATTCTTATCCCCTTATGCATGCCATCATCTCCATGCTTGTTCTTGCTCCAATGTTCATCCTTCTCCAAGCTAGGCCCTTCATTTGTAAGCAAAACAAATGTATCCAATTTAAGCAACATCATATTCTCATGAACATTTGAATCATTACCAAGCGAAAGTACACAGTAATTTAGTTGGCGTCTTGTGAGCTCTAGTAATTGGTCCATTATGTATAGCAGCAGGGGCTGTGGGTGTAACAATGGTATTGATGTCCTCATCATCCTCCCTTCTTGAAATGAAGTCGTCCTCGACGGAAGTTCATCTTCCTCACCCAAATATGGCTTCAAATCTGCAATGTTAAAAGTGGGACTAACCCCAAAATCTGCAGCAGCTCAAGTTTATATGCATTATCATTTACTTTCTCCAACACCTTAAAGGGACCAGCAGCACGTGGCATTAGCTTTGATTTGCAAATCAGAAATCTATCCTTACGCAAATGTAACCAAACAAGATCTCCAGTGCAAACACAACATGTTTTCTACCCTTATCTCCAGCAAGTTTATATTTAGCATTCATCGCTCAATGTTTTCCTTAGTTAACTCATGCATTTTAAAATCAATTCAGCACGTTCTTTAGCATCAAAATTAACCTTCTCCGAAGATGCAAGAGGCAACAAATCAATAGGTGCACGAGGTAGGAAACCATACACAACTTCAAAAGGGCACATCTTAGTAGTAGAATGCAATGAATGATTATAAGCAAATTCAATATGAGGCAAGCATTCCTCCCACATTTTCTTATTATTCTTTAGAACAGCCCTAAGCATAGTAGACAATGTTCTATTGACTACTTCAGTTTATCCATCAGTTTGGGGGTGACAAGTAGTACTAAAAAGCAGTTTAGTCCCCAACTTAGCCCATAAACATCTCCAAAAGTGGCTAAGAAATTTAGTATCACGATCTGAAACAATAGTATTTGGCACACCATGCAAGCGAATAATTTCACGAAAGAACAAATCAGCAACATTGACAAAGATCATCGCTTTTATGACATGGTATAAAGTGTGCCATTTTCGAGAATCTATCCACGACAACAAATATGCTATCCTCCCTTCTTTGTTCTAGGTAAACCTAAAACAAAGTCCATAGATATATCCTCCCAAGGAACACTAGGTGCAGGCAAAGGCATATATAAACCATGAGGATTGAGTCGTGACTTAGCTTTTTGACATGTAGTGCAGCGACCAATAAAACGCTCAACATCCGTCTCATCTTTGGCCAAAAGAAATGTGTAGCAAATCGTCCTCCGTCTTCATCACGCCAAAGTGTCCCATTAGTCCTCCTCCATCGCCTCCTGCAACAACAAAAGACGAACGGAGCTAGCTGGAATGCATAGCTTGTTAGCACGAACACAAATCCATCATTAACGACAAACTTGTTCCATGTTCTTCCTTCTTTACAATTCTGCAATACATCTTTAAAATCAGCATCATGCACATATTGATCTTTGATGGTCTCCAAACCAAATATTTTGAAGTCAAGTTGTGAAAGCATAGTATAGCGACGAGACAATGCATCAACAATAACATTTTCTTTACCCTTCTTGTGTTTAATGACATAAGGAAAGTCTCAATGAATTCAACCCATTTAGCATGTCTACGATTCAGTTTAGCTTGACTTTTAATATGTTTCAAAGATTCATGATCGAATGTATAACAAATTCTTTGGGCCATAAATAATGTTGCCATGTTTCTAAAGTCCAAACAAGAGCATATAATTCTTTATCATAAGTAGAGTAATTCAGACTAGGCCCACTCAATTTTTCGAAAAAGTATGCAACAGGTTTGCCATCTTGCAATAACACACCTCTAATCCAATTCCACTAGCATCACATTCAAGCTCAAAAGTCTTATTAAAATCAGGAAGTTGGAGTAAAGGAGCATGTGTCAACTTAGCTTTCAATACCGTGAAGGCTTCTTCCTCTGCGGTACCCCAAACAAAAGGCACATCCTTCTTTGTAAGCTCGTTGAGAGGTGCAGCAATGGTGCTGAAATCTCTCACAAAACGCCTATAGAAACCAGCGAGGCCAAGGAAACTCCTCACTTGTGTGACCGTTTTGGGCTGCGCCAACTCTCAATAGCTTCAATCTTGGCTCTATCAACTTCAATTCCTGTGGAGTAACAACATAGCCAAGAAAAGATACTCGATCGGTGCAAAAGGTGCACTTCCCAAGGTTACCAAACAAGCGTGCATCACGTAGAGCATTAAAAACAACACGTAAATGTTCCAAATGTTCTTCCAAAGATTTGCTATAAATCAAGATATCATCAAAATAGACTACCACAAATCGTCCAATGAAAGCACGTAAAACTTCGTTCATTAATCTCATGAAAGTTACTAGGTGCATTAGTTAACCCAAAAGGCATGACTAACCACTCATATAATCCAAACTTAGTTTTAAATGCTGTTTTCCATTCATCTCCCAATTTCATACGAATTTGATGGTATCCACTACGCAAATCAACTTTGGAGAATATTGTAGAGCCACTCAATTCATCAAGCATATCATCTAGCCTAGGAATAGGGTGACGATAACGAATAGTAATATTATTGATGCCTCTACAATCAACACACATACGTGACGTACCATCCTTTTTCGGCACTAGAATAATAGGAACAACACAAGGACTAAGGGATTCGCGTATATAACCTTTGTCGAGCAGCTCCTGTACTTGACGCATAATCTCCTTCGTCTCCTCGGATTGGTGCGGTATGGTGCACGGTTGGGTAATGATGCACCGAATTAAGTCAATTTGATGCTCAATCCCTCGAATAGGTGGTAATCCGGTGGCACGTCTTGTGGAAAGACGTCGTGAACTCTGCAAAATGTTAGTGACAAGGGGGGCAAAGAGGAAGGCACGTCCTCGAATGAAAATAATGCCTCTTTGCACACAAAAGCATAGCAAATAGATTTGCTAAAATCTAGCTCATCAATATCAGATTTGGTGGCAAGTAAACATGCACTTTTCAATTTAATTTCGAAGCAACAGAGATTTTTTATTATTAGGCTTCATGTGTTGCTCAAATTCTTTTGCCACAATCTGATTTTCACTCTTATTTTTCTCCTGTTTTGCTTTATTAGCTCTATTAATATCATCTTTCAAAATGGACTCAGAGTCATAGGAAGCAAAGTAATATTTTTATCCTTATGAACAAGAGTATCTTGATTGTTTCTACCATGGTGTACAAATTTTATCAAATTGCCATGGTCGACCAAGTAATAAGGAACATGCTTGCATAGGTACCACATCACAATCAACATAATCAGCATATGTAGAGATACTAAAATGCACACGAGCAGACGTGTTACCTTAACTTTGCATTGTTGTTGAACCATTGGATGTAGTAAGGATGTGGATGTGGTCTTGTGGTGAGAGATAGCTTCTCCACCATCTCCATGCTAGCCAAGTTGTTGCAGCTCCCTCCATCTATGATGGCGCTGAATAGAACGTTCCTTCACAACTCCCTTTGTATGGAACAAATTATGCCTCTGATTTTGCTCACCTTGTGTAACTGCACACTCAAAACACGTTGAGCAACTAAACATTCATACTGTCGGCATCTTGGTAGCCATGTATTATGTCTCATGATCGTAATCATCTCCACCGTGTTCCTCATGTGCAATAAGAGCCAAAGTCTCCTCATCATAGTCACTAGCGGACTCATACCCACCATCCTCGTTAGCAATCATCACACGCTGAGATTTGCATTCTCTCATAAAATGTCCTCTTCCCTTACAACGACGACAAATAATATCACTTGTGTGCCTGTTGGCGCCATGGAAGAAGAAGAGCTCTGTGCGAGCCCGGCGGTGTGCTCTTGGCGAGATAGTGGTGGTTGTGCACCTTTCTTGTATCACGGTTGGAGGTGGCACCAAGGAGTTGATGGTGCGGTGGAAGTAGATGATGCACGTGGTGTCCATGATGAAGGTCGACCTGCGAGAAAAGTTAGTGCGGCGCCAATGTCTCATCGATCCTGCACTTCACGTTCAGCTTTACAAGCAAGATGGAATAAGCGAGTGATATTATTATAATCCTTATAGTCTAGAATGGTCTGAATCTCTATTTAATCCACCCAAAAACGTGCAAGCATAGCTTCATTCTCCTCAACAATACCACATCTAATCAAGCCAGTTTGTAATTCCCGATAATATTCTTCTATAGAGTTTTTCCTTGTCTTAAGCGCTGCAATTTTTGAAGTAATTCACGTTGATAATATGGTGGAACCCAACGAGTACGCATAGCAGTTTTCAAAGCAGCCCAAGTAGCTGGAACAGGATATAATCTACAATGTTCGGACCACCAAACACATGCAAAGCTAGTGAAAGCACAAACGATGAGCGAGAACACGTCTCTCCTCGGGATATTGTAAACATGTAAATCATTGTTCAGTTTCTAACTCCCAAGTAAGATATATATCGGGAACATATCTACCCTCAAATGGTGGAATATTCAATTTCAGTTTAGGGAGATGGTCATGATCTCGTACTGAGGGGAGCCCTAATATTGCCATTATTTGCATGTGGACGACACGGTGGTTGTGGTGCTGGTGGTTGCACGTAGTTCGATGTTGATCAACCTCATCCTCATAATCGTCCACATACTCATCATCCTCCTCGGTACCACCAAAGCAGCGATGCAGAGCCAAAGAAGCACCAACAGCGATGGCGGCGGCACCAGAATTTTGTCCCGGCTCAATAGGAACATTGATGCGGAGCATCCTACGGACATCACCACGTCAAGAGCCCATTTGGCAAGTGACACGTGCGACATCTACTTCACATACACAAAGGTGAATCATCTCCTTTACGTGCTCACTTGACACTCTCGAGGATGGTATACTACTTGACACTTCTCCGTGTGCATGCATACGTATTGTCGAGCTTCACGGATGTGAAGGAGGAGTGCAAGCGCCAAGGAACGACTACACCATCCGCGAGAGGCGTGGAAGAAAGACGGAAGAAAGGAGAAGAAGAAGACTGGAGTTGCCGGATCATCCAGACGCCCAAATGCCGGACGATCCGGACCGAGCCCGACGATCCGGACGAACTCCGGACGATCCGGCTAAGCGCCCGAAGACTACAGAACCTACTCGAGAAGCGGATCATCCGGACGATCGCCGGATCATCCGGACCCCGACACCCGGATCATCCGACCACCGTCCGGATCATCCGGACCCACTTCTTGGCAGCGACTTGGGCGAAAGCCCGTGTACCCCTTCGCCACTCACTTACCCCTTAAGCCTTTGGGCTATAAATAGAACCTCCTCCACCTCCTTTCTAGGGTTAGCAAATAGGATAGCTCATTTGTATGTGAGCTTTGCTCCTACCTATCTCTACTCTTGAGAGAGAGACTACTACTCCATTGGAGGCCAAGACCTCCATCTAGGAGAAGATCTGCGGGATATCATCAAGACCCCTTGTGGGAAGATCCATCTAGGATATCATCAAGACCTCCTCTTGGAGATGAACCTTACCTTGTATCTTTCCCTTTGTTGTTCATGTACCTTGTGATCTTGTGTGTTTGATTGTCTAGTGGATGTGTGATTTGGACTTGTTCTTGAGTGTTTCCCCTTGTGATTTCTCCCCGTTCTTCCCCGTGTTCATCGTGTTCTTCGAGGGATCCCACTCCAAACGTGAAAGATCGACGAATTAGGGTTCCACCCTACATCATATGGTACCATGAGCCACGTTGATCACGTTTTTGGAGGCCCTACCCCGTGTTTTCTAGCTTGATTTTGTTGATTTCGTCCTAAATCCGAAAATCCCCACCAAAAATAGCCCCCAAATTTTTTTGTGATTTGTTGGTTTTGATGATGTTTTGTTGATTTTGATCCGTGGACTTGCTTGGTTTCAAGTGGATCTAGCTATCTCCCCAAGTTTCCCCACCTTCCATCCACAAAATCTCTCAAATTTTGCCCCGAAAATCATCCATTTCCGCCCAAAAATTCGCCCCCGAGAGCAAATCCGAGCGGTTTGACTTGCGGATCATCCGGACCTTCTCCGGATCATCCGGACCAAGCCGGATCAGCTGGACTTCCCGGACGTCCGGATAAATCGCACACCGAAAAAAAATCGGTATGGCGAACCGGATCATCCGGATTTCCTCCGGATCATCCGGACCGAGCCCGGATCATCCGGACCTACTCCGGATCATCCGGTTAACCCCGACATCGACTCGGACAGGTTTTTGTTTCGGCCATAACTAATTCATCCGAACTCCGATTTTGACGTTCTTTAGCTCGTTTTGAAGCTATTGACATCCCCCTTCCAACAAAAATACCACCAACATCATTTGACACCATCAAATTTTCTGAAATTTGGCAAGTTTGCCTAGGCCCTTCACCATCTCATCCGCATTACCACCACCGACTTCTGCAACCTAACCCATTTTGTTCCCCATAGCATTTGAGGTTGTTTGAGTAGTGACTTGAGTCTCCTAAGGTGTTTCGGCTACTTAGGGACGGTTGCTTCTTCATCAATCACCACCACCACCACTTCCACATAACCTTCCCACCATACACTTCCGACAAACCCAACTTAACCCAAATTGTTGTTTGAGCTTGTTCGAGTTGTGGCTTGTGTCTCCTAAGGTGTTTCGGCTACTTAGGGACGGCAACTTTGACTCCGACTCGTGTATAGCCCATCATTCCACTTCCGCATTGCCTAGTGCAACACCACCACCGCTTTCCGCTACCACCATTTGACATTTGTCATTTGAGATTTTGAGTTTGCGGTTTTTCCGTTTCCTAAGGTGTTTGACTACTTAGGGACGAGTCTCCATCATCTTGGTATCTACACCAAGAACACCGCCACTCATCATCGCAAAGGACGGTAACCTCGACGACACCTTTGTATATTCCCTTGCAATTGCATTGTTAACCCATAGCCCATTTTGCGTCACTTACCTATCGAGACTAGCCATTTGAGTATTGCCGGCAACGTGACTTGTGCACATTAGTGGTCTACACCATCCATTGCATACATACCATACCATATTGGTATCATATCATCCATTGTGCCTCAAGTTTGTTCCCGCATATACACAATTGCTATCTTCGTTTGTACATTGTGCAAAAATGGCCATAGAAAAAAAAGCTTTTAAGCAAAAAGAGAGCAAAGAGCTCGTGAGCAAGTGCAATAGCATCATACCCCATTGAACATAAGATTGTCAAATCTACATCATATGATATCATGCTTGAGAGAAACACCGGGAACCATACATACATAGCATACTTGGGATAGAAGAATATCCATTTTGCATCTTATAGGTTGTGCACAAGTGTCGTATCCGCCTATTGAGCAATCGTGCTAGCGTCTCTCTTGAGTTGTGCAACACGAGCATTTTCCGTGGATTCCACATTTTGTGCTCATTCCTTGGTTGCACGACCCCATTTATCTATCCCTGTGTGTGTTTCCATGTACCTTTCATTGCTATTGGTCTACTTGTTTCACTTGCGAATTTGTGAATCTTTTTCAACATTATTGACTCTTGCTAACATTTTGCATCAAATTTTTGTGCCACTATCCTCACCGAGCTCTACCATAAGCTTTACTTGATAGGTGTGAGTGAACAAGTCCAGTACCAATTCCACTATTCTTTCATCTCACATTGAGTGAAACGAGATACATCCTCAACTTTGGGAAAAGGTAACTTGGTATTGTTTATCTCATTTCCTACTCACCTCTACTCGAGTCTTGTGATGGATAGGCAAGGCATTTCACTTTCGGTCTACAACAACAACGACGAGTTCGATGCCATGAACAACAACTACGACGCCAAGATGGACAAGCACATGGAGGAGATCAAGGCCCTCATCAAGTCCTACAAGCGATCTTCCTCATCTTCGAGAAGGCGCTCAAGAGCACATGCTTCCGAGCTACCATCTCCGGCAAGATCACATCGGCATCGACACCATCACCAACAAGAACGTGAAGGTCAAGAGCTCAACACCAACAACCGCTCAACGACTTCACCATCTCCCTTGGCATCTTCGCCAAGCGACTTCAAGGCATCTTCGCCTACGGACATATGGCATCTTCGCCAACAAGAACCCCAAGACTACACTCAAGAGAAGCTACCCAAGCTCAAGTCCGCGACTTCCACGAGCTACTACGACCTCGACACCGACCACAAGATTCCTTTCTATGGGACTCAAGAACCCGAGGAGTACCTCGAGTGGGAGCGTTTGATGGACGACTACCTCAAGCTACATCAAGTTCCTCCCGAAGATCAAGTGAAGTGCGCCACAAGAAACTTCCACGACAACAAATTGGCATGGTGGCTTCACACAACTTCGGAGTACTACGACATGAGTTGGCCCAAGACGAAGAAAGCTTTGCGGCGAGAGTTTGTGCCTCCAACCTACACGGAACAACTTCGACGCCAATTGGAGAACACCACCCAAGGATCCAAGTCCATCGACAAGTACTTCAAGGAGATGATGATTGCCTTGCGACGAGCCGGCGTGGACGACCCCATTTTGATGAAGGTCCACTTCATGATGGGATTGCACAACGACATCTCCAAGACCATCATCCTCGAGAACTACAAGTCCATCGACGACTACTACATTGGTGCCCTCAAGGCGGAACAAGAACTCATGAAGGCCAAGGCTTCTCCACCCCAAGCAAACTTCGCGGTGACCAAGCTCTACGACAAGCATGAGGCTAGCACCACCATGATGTCCAAGGCCGACAAGATCCAAGACAATGCTCCCAAGTGCGACTTCACCACCATCCCTCTTTGTGGCATTGATGATGCCGAGTCTACTTCGACTCTTTTTCAAGACGGTGCGGCGACGAGTCCGACTACGGAGACCTTCAAGGACCAAGCTTTGGAGGCGAGCGACACGGTGGCGAGCAAGGATGATGCTTCCATCTTAGGAGGCGAGAGTGATGATGTGCCATCTTCGGCCTTCATCCACGACGAGAGTGATGATGTGCCATCTTCGGCCTTCATCAACGGCGACGGTGACGAGATGATCGAGCATGGGATTTTCCCTTCGGTCATGGAGGAGAGTGATGATGTGCCATCTTCGGCCTTCATCCACGGCGACGATGACGAGATGGTTGAGCATGGGATCTTCCCTTCGACCATGGCGATGTATGATGACTTGAGTGACTTGTGCCACCATATTGAGAGTGAGAGTGACTTCACCACCAGCCCCATATATGATGAGTTGCCACAATTCCCATGTGAGGAGAGCCACAACCCCCACCACTTGAGTGAGATGAGTGACTCCACCATACGTGAGTTTGAGTGCACCTATTTTGAGGGAATGAGTGAACCACCACATAGAGAGAGTGAGATAGTTGATAGGTCTCGTGAGGCCATTTGCATTTCTAACAACTTGACCTCTACCTCTATTGTGTCGTCTTGTTTGGTGCTAGGTCCCATTTATGATGACGCGCCGATCCTCGACGACTTCATCCTCCCTTTGGACAAGACGATGGCCATGGTGGATTATGATGCACCGCCCACATGGTTCCATCAAGATGATGATGATGACCACCATTTGGTCTTTCCCACCTCACCTACACCACTTGAGTGGAATGACAAAGGTAACATAGGTGAAGGTGATGCTCTAGTCCCACTAGTGGACATTCGTGATATTGATTGCTTGCATGACGTTGATCCACCTATTGCCATGCTTCATTCTAGTATGATTTCCCCATGTGATGATTTGCCCATTTATGATGAGTATGATGATTCTATTGTCGATTCTATTAGTTGTGATGCCATGTTACATAGGATTTCTTGTGACAATTCTTTAGGTCACATCATGTTTGATAATCCGCTTGACTTGTCATATGCTATGCATGAGATCCATCATATGTCATATTTGCACTCTCTTCATAGTGACTATGCATATGCAATTAAATTAAACCCAATTTGCACTTATGGCATAGATGACAAGCCCATGGTTATTGGCATTTGTTTCTCTTGTGATGATATTGATATGCTCCCTTTGCATCATTTATCTCATATGCCATGCCATGACCACCTAGCTTCGGATATGCATTGTTTTGGATGTTGTCCATTTTCTCCATATGATGTTTCCGATATTGCTCATGAGGAGACCCCCATTGTTTCCTCATACATGTTAGGAGAATTTGATCCATCCCATTCATTGCATGATCCCAATACTTGTGTGCACCATATGCTCCCCATGAATAAACATGCTTTTGATGTGCCATATACTTGCTTGCTCAATTTGTGTCCCCATCGTGTCATACATAATAACTATTCTTTCATGATGGATGACATGTTCTTATACCATGCATCAAATTTCTTTGAGCGATGCTTATCTTGTGCTAACTCACACGTGCACATACACATCATGATGGATGATGTGTACACTTACCACGCGCACAATTTCTTTGGATTGTGTCTCTTTTGTTTAGGTACCCATGAATACTTGTCAACCTCGCAATCCCACGAGTTGACAAAACGAGCTCTTGAGAGAAATGACGATTTGGTGATAGAGGCGGGGTGTCCGATCTTTCGATGAGATGATAACTATCGATTTGGTGGAGACGACTTTGACGATCCGACTACAAACGTGCACGACGTTGCGCCTTAGCAATCGCTAAACCAACTCCGAGAGGTTATTGACCACGCCGAGCACAATCAACGACCACGAAGGTCTATTCCTGCAAGCAATCGAAGAACAAGCAAGAATATGATAAAAGCAATCTGAATATTGCGAGTATGTATGAAGTATGGATAAAGGTGGGGATCCGTAAGCGGTCTTGGTCTGGTCGTTGGACACAAACGAAGTACACAAAGTTGCAATGGCTAACTTTTAACTAAACAAATCCCAAGGAAAAAGCTACTAGATGGGTCTACTTATATAGGAGCAAGGGGTGGCGGCCAAGGAGGTGGGAGAACGTCCCAAGGCAGCCTAAAACTAACCCTAGGTCGTACAAGGCCAATGGGCCCAAGTGGAGGTGACGTAACACCTTTGGACTTGTAGTTTGACTCGGATTCTGGTGCAGCGTCAGATTGTTTCGTCCATAACTCAACGCTCCGGACGGCTTTTAAGGTGATTCCAACTGTGCTGGAAAGAGCATGAAATCTACTTTCCAACAAAAAAGGAATCACCCAATTCGAGTCCGTATGAAAAAGTTGTTGACGTTTTGAGTCAGGTATGTCTGTGCAGTCCGAATCTGAATCCGAACGTGAGAGACTTGGACTCTATCTTCTCTTGGCCCAAAAGTGACGTGAGAAGACTTTTGAACAACACCTAAACTTCTTCTTTTCACTTATCTTCATATGTGGATTGTACAAATGTCCCATATACCTGCAATTAGACAAAACACAAAAGTATGTGAAGTATTTTTGTTCGGATAACATAAATATATTATTGAATAGTTTGCACTAGAAATCACGACAAATATGCATGTATGCAATATTTTTGGTCTTATCCAAGGTAGTCATGTCCTCATCATCCTCCCCTTCTTGAAAACAAAGCCGTCCTCGGCGTTGCTTAATCTGAAATGTGGCTAACAAAAGAGACAAGGTGTACATGTTGTATATGTATCGTCATCCATTTTACTTCCCTTGATTTTTGCATATATGACACATGAATAGATGAGTAACTTGCATAGTTCATAAAATCTAAAGCCAACAAATTAGCACAAGAACTAGAAGGCATGAAAATATTGCAACTCAGTTTGCACATATAAGTGAAGCTCTTATTTATTTCAAAAGTTTGACAATGTTCATCATTAAACCATCCCAACATTGGTGAATAAACCTTATTTGAATCAAATTTACATGCTACAACATGCTTAGATAAGCAAACATGCAATGAGTCATTCGAGCAGAATCATCACCAAGATTAGAGGTCATATCAAAATGATTAAACATTGATTCTTTTGCATCAACAGTTAATTCAATGGGTGCACTCAAAATTGTTGGTATTTCAGTTGTTTGATCACATGACGCATTCATGACAGTTTCAAGATTCTCTAAAATAGGTGATGTGCTCAAATCACCAAGTAACTCAACACATGATGCATTCAAGTTAACAACGGATGCATCATTCTCATGTAAAGTTATATCATCAATACCTTTACTGTTACCTTGTCGCAAAGACGTAGCTGATGTAGGTACAGACGTAGACAATGCACCATGCTCATGAGATGATGCTGCGCTCACAATCCAAGGTGAGGCTGCTCTAGTAGGTGCAACGGTGGAGGAACCAACCGGCGGTGGTGAGCATGAACTGGAATAGTAGTTGTTGTAGTCACCCAATGCATCCTCCTGTATCTGTCTCTCAAAGGTACAAGCACGAACATACATACCATGAATGCAACGAGGAATATCTGAAATCTTTCCTGAATATCATGGTTCAAACCACCAAAAATCTATTCATTGTATCATCCTTAGATTCTTCTATGTCACAATGATGCATATAAGATTTGAACTCTTTGTAGTAAGCATGAACAGTGTTGTTGCCTTGTTTAAATTGTTCAATTTGCGAAGCAATACACGATAGTAAGGAGGGAAAAATGTTGTCTCATTACATCTTTCAAATCTTTCCAAGTTGTGGGTTGGTTATCAAATATTTTTCTTACAATGCACACTCCACCAAACTGAAGCAAAACCAATAAATGCTCTAGTGGCAGCTCGTACTCGCTCAAGTTCGAAAAAGTCATGGTTACTAAAAACTTGTTCTACTTCAAACTCCCAAGCAAGATAAATAGTAGGATTAAATCTACCCTCAAATGACGGTAAAGAGATAACGACCATGTGGTTGTGTGTGCTGTCCAAACTCTCGTGATGGTGAAGATGTGTCCATCGTGCAAGAACTTCTATCTCGGAACTGTCATGATTAGTAGAAACAAGAAACAAAATTCCAGAATAATGTTCCTATGAACTACTAGGATGTGGTTGTAAAGTGCTCACAATAAAGCAAATATCAATATCTTATAAGTTCTTACCATGCGGCGGTGGTGACAGGCAACCAGCGATGTCAAATAACTCAAAGATTGTGTAAGGTGATTGCCAGTGAACATACGTATATACGGTGTAGAAATATGTGGAGCTGGGTTGGGTATATATGGTAGCAAAAGATTAGCAATAATCAATTCAGAGATGCAATGTTGAATAGACGCTCATCGGCAGATCTTGTCTTGGTCCTAGGCTAGACCGGACTAGAGACGCGAGCCTAGAACACTAATGAGGTCACGACGTAGCACAACTAGCATCAATCAAGGATACTAAGTAGCTCTGGACAGCAAGATATAAGTGAAGATCACAACGGCAATGAAAAGATAATGATGAAAAACAAGCGCCAAGCGGGATATACAACAACTCTCTCTCAACTTTCCTCTTGAAAAGTTTGAGCCAATTTTATGATAAATTCTTTCAAAGAATGCTACTAACTCAAGTTTCCAATGCAAAAAGAATCACTCAATTCCAAGTTGATATGAGGAGTCAAAGAATTCTAAAACTAGCACGAAAAATTGGAACAAGATGTGTTCACGAACTTGAGAGGGCAAAAGACCTATTTAGAAGCCGATTTTGAGATGTCAAATATTGAACAAGCTTCTGCAACTATTTAGATGCGGCTCGTCTCTAGCTTCAATTTGAGTACTCACGGAGCCAAAACGGACTTCAGATGAGGAAGATACACCTGTTTTACTGAACAGTCGCAAAACAGATTCAATCCGAATTCACGTGCGAGATTGATTCTAGATAGATCCAATTTTTTTTCCTCTCTCTTTTTTTTCTCACGCTTTTTTCCCTTTTCTTCTCTCTCTTTTTCTTTTTTTCTTTCTTTTTTTTCTCTTTTTTTTTCTCTCTTTTTTTTTTCTCCCTCTTTCCAAGACAAACTAGATAAGATGCAGATTGGATCAGGCGAAGATGTGAATGACCTCAACTATGATTAGGACAATGAACAGCGCGTAGCACGTGGTGGAAATTGATGGATGGGATGGTGGACAGCGGAAGGGATAATGATGCAGCGGCGGCATGACTAATGTGAACAGAACTCGAAACTCTAAAGGAAGTAGACACTAAGACCAGCAACTGACACGACGATGCAACCGATAATTCAACTATGCAAGCAATGAATAGAAAATTGCGAAGGCTCAGACTGGCTCTGATAAAGGATGAACAGATCTAAATTTTTTATGGCTTTTTCATGGACTGTAGGTACGAATGATAGATGCGATCTAAACTATGAAAAACTGTAAAATCTCACCGAGCAACCTGAAAACTGATACCACTTGATAGAGGCGGGGTGTCCGATCTTTTGATGAGATGATAACTATCGATTTGGTGGAGACGACTTTGACGATCCGACTACAAGCGTGCCGACGTTGCGCCTTAGCAATCGCTAAACCAACTCCGAGAGGTTATTGACCACGCGGAGCACAATCAACGACCACGAAGGTCTATTCCTGCAAGCAATCGAAGAACAAGTAAGAATATGATAAAAGCAATCTGAATATTGCGAGTATGTATGAAGTATGGATAAAGGTGGGGATCCGTAAGCGGTCTTGGTCTGGTCGTTGGACACAAACGAAGTACACGAAGTTGCAATGGCTAACTTTTAACTAAACAAATCCCAAGGAAAAAGCTACTAGATGGATCTACTTATATAGGAGCAAGGGGTGGCGGCCAAGGAGGTGGGAGAACGTCCCAAGGAAGCCTAAAACTAACCCTAGGTCGTACAAGGCCAATGGGCCCAAGTGGAGGTGACGTAACACCTTTGGACTTGTAGTTTGACTCGGATTCTGGTGCAGCGTCATATTGTTTCGTCCATAACTCAACGCTCCGGATGGCTTTTAAGTTGATTCCAACTGTGCTGGAAAGAGCATGAAATCTACTTTCCAACAAAAAACGAATCACCCAATTCGGAGTCCGTATGAAAAAGTTGTTGACGTTTTGAGTCAGGTATGTCTGTGCAGTCCGAATCTGAATCCAGAACGTGAGAGACTTGGACTCTATCTTCTCTTGGCCCAAAAGTGACGTGAGAAGACTTTTTGAACAGCACCTAAACTTCTTCTTTTCCCTTATCTTCATATGTGGATTGTACAAATGTCCCATATACCTGCAATTAGACAAAACACAAAAGTATGTGAAGTATTTTTGTTCTGGATAACATAAATATATTATTGAATAGTTTGCACTAGAAATCACCTGACAAATATGCATGTATGCAATATTTTTGGTCTTATCCAAGGTAGTCATGTCCTCATCATTTGGGATCCCGTGGACTATCCTTACCACCGTTCCCTTCGCGCAAGGACTACGCGCAACTCCTCTACTTGGCTCTCACACGGCTATGGGCCATTTACCACTTCCCACATTATGCTCATTTTACCGTGTTCACTTTGCATGCTATACTTGCTTCTATGTCTTTGCCATGCAATTGTGACCCTTGCTTGCATCTACCCATGTTTCATCATTATGCTACTTCTATGTGTATTTGCATGTGATAGAGGCAGAGGTGTCCCGTCTTTCGATGAGATGGTAGATTTCGCTTTGGTGGAAGTCGACTTTGACGATCCGACTACTGAGCGTCTTGAGGGCGTCGCGCCTTAGCAATCGCTAAACCAACTCCGAGAGGTTATTGACCACGCCGAGCACGATCAACGACCACGAGGGTCTATTTCCTGCGAGCAAACGAAGAACAAGCAAGCTGAGATTGCAATCTGGATATTGCGAATATAAGATGAAAGCTTTATTGATCAAGGTGGGGTTCTGTGGCCTTTATGCAGTCGTTGAACACAAACGGCACGCGAAGTTGCAGCTATGGCGAACTTTTGATCTAAACAAAACCCAAGTCTAAGCGGTGCCCTAAGGGCTGTATATATGGAGGAAGAGGGGTGAATTTCGTGGCCCTTGGTGGAGGGGTCAAAACTAACCCTATCTCTTGTTTCCCCACACATCGGACTCTAAAAATAGCCTATACTAATGTATTTCGAAATTACATGGGCTGGCCCAATAATAAGGTGACGTGACACCTAGATTAGCCTCTGGACGAAATTTATGGAGTGGCATCTTGTATATTTCGTCCAAGGCTTCATGCACTCATTATGGTGGCTTCAAAGTCCTGAAATCATCACTTGTAACTCCATTCTTGTCCCCCTTGCGCATGCCATCATCTCCATGCTGGTTCTTGCTCCAATGTTCATCCTTCTCCAAGCTAGGCCCTACATTTGGTTGGCGTGCGCGAGCTCTAGTAATTGGTCCAGTATGTATAGCAGCAGGGGCTGTGGGTGTAACAATGGTATTGATGTCCTCATCATCCTCCCCTTCTTGAAATGAAGTCGTCCTCGACGGAAGTTCATCTTCCTCACCCAAATATGGCTTCAAATCTACAATGTTAAAAGTGGGACTAACCCCAAAATCTGCAGGCAGCTCAAGTTTATATGCATTATCATTTACTTTCTCCAACACCTTAAAGGGACCAGCAGCACGTGGCATTAGCTTTGATTTGCGCAAATCAGAAATCTATCCTTACGCAAATGTAACCAAACAAGATCTCCAGTGCAAACACAACATGTTTTCTACCCTTATCTCCAGCAAGTTTATATTTAGCATTCATACGCTCAATGTTTTCCTTAGTTAACTCATGCATTTTAAAATCAATTCAGCACGTTCTTTAGCATCAAAATTAACCTTCTCCGAAGATGGAAGAGGCAACAAATCAATAGGTGCACGGGTAGGAAACCATACACAACTTCAAAAGGGCACATCTTAGTAGTAGAATGCAATGAGCGATTATAAGCAAATTCAATATGAGGCAAGCATTCCTCCCACATTTTCTTATTTTTCTTTGAACAGCCCTAAGCATAGTAGACAATGTTCTATTGACTACTTGGTTTTGTCCATCGGTTTGGGGTGACAAGTAGTACTAAAAGCAGTTTAGTCCCCAACTTAGCCCATAAACATCTCCAAAAGTGGCTAAGAAATTTAGTATCACGATCTGTAACAATAGTATTTGGCACACCATGCAAGCGAATAATTTCACGAAAGAACAAATCAGCAATATTGACGAGATCATCGCTTTTATGACATGGTATAAAGTGTGCCATTTTAGAGAATCTATCCACGACAACAAATATGCTATCCTCCCTTCTTTGTTCTAGGTAAACCTAAAACAAAGTCCATAGATATATCCTCCCAAGGAACACTAGGTACAGGCAAAGGCATATATAAACCATGAGGATTGAGTCGTGACTTAGCTTTTTGACATGTAGTGCAGCGAGCAATAAAACGCTCAACATCCGTCTCATCTTTGGCCAAAAGAAATGTGTAGCAAGTCGTCCTCCGTCTTCTTCACGCCAAAGTGTCCCATTAGTCCTCCTCCATCGCCTCCTGCAACAACAAAAGACGAACGGAGCTAGCTGGAATGCATAGCTTGTTAGCACGGAACACAAATCCATTATTAACGACAAACTTGTTCCATGTTCTTCCTTCTTTACAATTCTGCAATACATCTTTAAAATCAGCATCATGCACATATTGATCTTTGATGGTCTCCAAACCAAATATTTTGAAGTCAAGTTGTGAAAGCATAGTATAGCGACGAGACAATGCATCAAGAATAACATTTTCTTTACCCTTCTTGTGTTTAATGACATAAGGAAAGTCTCAATGAATTCAACCCATTTAGCATGTCTACGATTCAGTTTAGCTTGACTTTTAATATGTTTCAAAGATTCATGATCGAATGTATAACAAATTCTTTGGGCCATAAATAATGTTGCCATGTTTCTAAAGTCCTAACAAGAGCATATAATTCTTTATCATAAGTAGAGTAATTCAGACTAGGCCCACTCAATTTTTCGAGAAAAGTATGCAACAGGTTTGCCATCTTGTAATAACACACCTCCTAATCCAATTCCACTAGCATCACATTCAAGCTCAAAAGTCTTATTAAAATCAGGAAGTTGGAGTAAAGGGCATGTGTCAACTTATCTTTCAATACCGTGAAGGCTTCTTCCCATGCGGTACCCCAAACAAAAGGCACATCCTTCTTTGTAAGCTCATTGAGAGGTGCAGCAATGGTGCTGAAATCTCTCACAAAACGCCTATAGAAACCAGCGAGGCCAAGGAAACTCCTCACTTGTGTGACCGTTTTGGGCTGCGCCAACTCTCAATAGCTTCAATCTTGGCTTTATCAACTTCAATTCCTGTGGAGTAACAACATAGCCAAGAAAAGATACTCGGTCGGTGCAAAAGGTGCACTTCCCAAGGTTACCAAACAAGCGTGCATCACGTAGAGCATTAAAAACAACACGTAAATGTTCCAAATGTTCTTCCAAAGATTTGCTATAAATCAGTATATCATCAAAATAGACTACCACAAATCGTCCAATGAAAGCACGTAAAACTTCGTTCATTAATCTCATGAAAGTACTAGGTGCATTAGTTAACCCAAAAGGCATGACTAACCACTCATATAATCCAAACTTAGTTTTAAATGCTGTTTTCCATTCATCTCCCAATTTCATACGAATTTGATGGTATCCACTCATAAATCAACTTTGGAGAATATTGTAGAGCCACTCAATTCATCAAGCATATCATCTAGCCTAGGAATAGGGTGGCGATAACGAATAGTAATATTATTAATGCCTCTACAATCAACACACATACGTGATGTACCATCCTTTTTCGGCACTAGAATAATAGGAACAGCACAAGGACTAAGGGATTCGCGTATATAACCTTTGTCGAGCAGCTCCTGTACTTGACGCATAATCTCCTTCGTCTCCTCTGGATTGATGCGGTATGGTGCACGGTTGGGTAATGATGCACCGAATTAAGTCAATTTGATGCTCAATCCCTCGAATAGGTGGTAATCCGGTGGCACGTCTTGTGGAAAGACGTCGTGAACTCTGCAAAATGTTAGTGACAGCAGGAGGCAAAGAGGAAACACGTCCTCCAATGAAAATAATGCCTCTTTGCACACAAAAGCATAGCAAACAGATTTGCTAAAATCTAGCTCATCAATATCAGATTTAGTGGCAAGTAAACATGCACTTTTCAATTTAATTTCGAAGCAACAGAGATGGTTTATTATTAGGCTTCATGTGTTGCTCAAATTCTTTTACCACAATCTGATTTTCACTCTTATTTTTCTCCTGTTTTGCTTTATTAGCTCTATTAATATCATCTTTCAAAATGGACTCAGGAGTCATAGGAAGCAAAGTAATATTTTTATCCTTATGAACAAGAGTATCTTGATTGTTTCTACCATGGTGTACAGAATTTTTATCAAATTGCCATGGTCTACCAAGTAACAAGGAACATGCTTGCATAGGTACCACATCACAATCAACATAATCAGCATATGTAGAGATACTAAAATGCACACGAGCAGTATGTGTTACCTTAACCTTGCATTGTTGTTGAACCATTGGATGTAGTAAGGATGTGGATGTGGTCTTGTGGTGAGAGATAGCTTCTCCACCATCTCCATGCTAGCCAAGTTGTTGCAGCTCCCTCCATCTATGATGGCCTTGAATAGAACGTTCCTTCACAACTCCTTTGTATGAAACAAATTATGCCTCTGATTTTGCTCAGCTTGTGTAACTGCACACTCAAAACACGTTGAGCAACTAAACATTCATACCATCGGCATCTTGACAGCCATGTATTGTGTCTCATGATCGAGAATCATCTCCACCATGTTCCTCATGTGTAATAAGAGCCAAAGTCTCCTCATCATAGTCACTAGCGGACTCATACCCACCATCCTCGGTAGCAATCATCACACGCTGAGATTTGCATTCTCTGCAAAATGTCCTCTTCCCTTACAATGACGACAAATAATATCACTTGTGTGCCTGTTGGCGCCATAGAAGAAGAAGAGCTCTGTGCAGAGCCCGGCGGTGTGCTCTTGGCGGATAGTGGTGGTTGTGCACCTTTCTTGTATCACGGTTGGAGGTGGCACCAAGGAGGTGTTGGTGCGGTGGAAGTAGATGATGCACGTGGTGTCCATGATGAAGGTCGACTGCGAGAAAAGTTAGTGCGCGCCAATGCATGTCGATCCTGCACTTCACGTTCAGCTTTACAAGCAAGATGGAATAAGCAGTGATATTATTATAATCCTTATAGTCTAGAATGGTATGAATCTCTCTATTTAATCCACCCGAAAACGTGCAAGCATAGCTTCATTCTCCTCAACAATACCACATCTAATCAAGCCGGTTTGTAATTCACGATAATATTTTTCTCTGAGTTTTTCCTTGTCTTAAGCGCTGCAATTTTGAAGTAATTCACGTTGATAATATGGTGGAACCCAACGAGTACGCATAGCAGTTTTCAAAGCAGCCCAAGTAGCTGGAACATGATATAATCGACAATGTTCGGACCACCAAACACATGCAAAGCTAGTGAAAGCACAAACAGCGAAGAGAACACGTCTCTCCTCGGGATATTGTAAACATGTAAATCGTTGTTCGGTTTCTAACTCCCAAGTAAGATATATATCGGGAACATATCTACCCTCAAATGGTGGAATATTCAATTTCAGTTTAGGGAGATGGTCATGATCTCGTACTGAGGGGAGCCCTAATATTGCCATTATTTGCATGTGGGCGACACGGTGGTTGTGGTCTTTGGTGGATGCACGTGGTTCGATGTTGATCAACCTCATCCTCATAATCGCCCACATACTCATCATCCTCCTCGGTACCACCAGCAGCGATGGCGAGGAGCCAAAGAAGCACCAACAGCGATGGCAATGGCACCAGAATTTTGTCTGGCTCAATAGGAACACGCCGAGCTCGTCCATACCGATTCGGAAGGGGCGTGGTTGTTGTCGTTCTTGAGAGGTGCGATAGGTGCAGCCGGCGGTGGTTGTGGAAAACGCGAGCAATTCATCAAACTTGCTATCAAGCTTTGTTTCAAACGTCTTCTCAATGCCATCTATCTTCTCCATGGCCTCGTCAAATCTGTTTACCACATCTTGCACCTGTCCACTCATCATTTGCTGAAATTTATCATGTAGCTGTTTGTTCGTCATGTTCTCCCAATCGGTCTAAATCGACTTGTGATCCTGCCATGGTTAGCAGCAATAGAAACACACAAGAATATGATCCTCTGGACTACTAACAAGAGGTGGTGGTGGGTGTCACAAATCCGTCAAGCAAATTTCAAATTCTTACAGTTCTTACCCAAAGAAAAGGGGTGATCGGCAACCGTTGTAATCAAAACTCTCAAAAGCTTGGATAGAGCGATTGCGGGGAGAGTCAAACACACGACGTAGATGTATGTGGAGCTGGGAAGGCTTATAATATGGTAGCAAAAGGGTCAAGAATAATCAATTCGAGATGCAAAGTTGAATAAGCGCTCAACGACGGTCTTGTCTTTGGTCCTAGGCTAGACTGTGCTAGAGACGCGAGCCTAGAACACTAACAAAATCACGGCGCTGCACGTAAACAAAGGAAAAGCACACTCTGAATTTTTTTTTTCGCTCTTTTTTTTTGCGAAAAATCACTATAATGGCGAGTGTCTCAAAACTCTTCCCAGGTCAAACTGACAGGATGGGCACGAAATTTTTTCGACCAATTTTTTTTTTTTTTGGAAACCAACCTCTTCTACGGACGGCAAAAGATTGCTGGAATCCGAAACCTACTCAGACAAGGAAACACGAATCGGAAATTAGATGGATCCCGAAAACAAATCTAATATGCAATGAACTCGGATTGGTGGTGGATATATGGTGGTGGTATATGGCAACGGTGGTGGTATATGGCAGCGGTGGTGGTATATGGTACGGATTCGAAGCGGTGGCGGATAAGCGGTGGTGGTAGATTGCGAGGCGATGATGATGGTGCGGCGGCGTGACAACTTATGACCGAACTCGAAACTCTAAAAGACTAGACTCTAAGACCAGCAACTAGACACGGCGATGCAACCGCAAATTCAACAACGCAAATCTGAAAAAGATTATGCAAAGGCTCAGATTGGTTGGATATGGTGACCTAACCCTAATTTTTTTGGCTTTTTCGTGGACTGTAGGTATGAAGAACAGACTCGATCTAAACTACGAAAAAGCGTAAAATCTCACCGAGCAACACGGAAATCGATACCACTTGATAGAGGCAGAGGTGTCCGTCTTTCGATGAGATGGTGGATTTCGCTTTGGTGGAAGTCGACTTTGACGATCCGACTACTGAGCGTGCGAGGACGTCGCGCCTTAGCAATCGCTAAACCAACTCCGAGAGGTTATTGACCACACCGAGCACGATCAACGACCACGAGGGTCTATTTCCTGCGAGCAAACGAAGAACAAGCAAGAAACTGAGATTGCAATCTGGATATTGCGAATATAAGATGAAAGCTTTATTGATCAAGGTGGGGTTACTGTGGCGCTTTGTGCAGTCGTTGAACACAAGCGAAATCTGTGAAGTTGCAGCTATGGCGAACTTTTGATCTAAACAAAACCCAAGTCTAAGCGGTGCCCTAAGGGCTGTATATATGGAGGAAGAGGGGTGAATTTCGTGGCCCTTGGTGGAGGGTCCAAACTAACCCTATCTCTTGTTTCCCCACACATACGGACTCTAAAAATAGCCTATACTAATGTATTTCGAAATTACATGGGCTGGCCCAATAATAAGGTGACGAACACCTAGATTAGCCTCTGGACGAAATTTATGGAGTGGCATCTTGTATATTTCGTCCAAGGCTTCATGCACTCATTATGGTGGCTTGAAAGTCCTGAAATCATCACTTGTAACTCCATTCTTGTCCCCTTAGCATGCCATCATCTCCATGCTGGTTCTTGCTCCAATGTTCATCCTTCTCCAAGCTAGGCCCTACATTTGTAAGCAAAACAAATGTATCCAATTTACGCAGCGTCATATTCTCATGAACATTAGAATCATTACCAAGAAACAAAAGTACACAGTAATTTAGTTGGCGTCTTGTGAGCTCTAGTAATTGGTCCAGTATGTATAGCAGCAGGGGCTGTGGGTGTAACAATGGTATTGATGTCCTCATCATCATGCTTGGTGGAGATCCTTGTTGCTATTGCCATGTTTATCATGTGCCCCATGCTATTGTCCTCATATCTTGCTTTCATGATTGTGCTATGACTTGTGAATTATTCATGCCCACTATTTGCACCAATGACATGTTTGCCATGATTCCTTCTAGTATGTCGCATCTTCGCACTACTAGCATACTTGACTTGATTGCTATGATTGCTTGCTATGTTGCATCACCCATGTTCCACTACTTGCTTTCTTGGGTTGATGACATATATGCTCATGCCTCTCACATGCGTTGTCTCTTGTGTCATACTTGTTCATCTCATGTTTGTTGATGACAACCATCTATATGCTTTGCATATGATTCATATTGCTTCGTGTCATATATCTCCATGTGTTGCATCTCTCATGCTAGATGATTTGCCATGTATTGGGTGCAACAATGCTTATAGTCTTGCTCATGAGATTGCCCCCATAGCATTCTCACACATGTTTGGAGATTTTGACATATTCCTTGTGAAGCATGCTTGTCTTACCTCTTTGCACCATATACCTAGTGCCTTGAATATCGCCATTGTTGCATCATATTATTCATGCACTTGTGCTTCTAATAGTTATGTGCAAGAGAAGAGAACCATCATGATGGATGATGTGTTTATCTACCATGAGCATACGCTCTTTGTTTTGTTTTGTGCATGTGTAGGATACTTGGACTTTGTGTCGACTTCCACTTCATGTGAGTTGACCATTCGAGCTCTTGAGAGCGAGCCTCATACATTCTACCACGACTCGTTTCTACACCGTATTTGCTTCCACCTCGGCATTGTGAAGAATGCACAAGGACACACTTTCAAGGTGACATCTTTCTTGAGAATGGATATTGTGGATAATACTACTTGTGTTGCTTGCACCGTGAGACTTATTGGTCATCTTGGACCACTTGATTGCGCACTTGCTAGAGATCTTGCTTTGACTTGCCATTATCACATTCCAATGCATCATGATATATCTGCCTTGTGTGTTGCATCCAATTCTTGGACTACTTGCTACTATCATATGGTTGGTTGCACCAATATCATTTCTTCACATATGTCATGTCCCTTTGCTTGTCACATGCTTGAATTGACTACCTCACACATGATGAACAATTGCTATTTCTATTGTGTTGAGGGCCACACTATATTCACTCCATCCTATGCACAATATGTTTCGATTGTCTTGCACTTGACCCATGTGTTTAGACATCTTATCTTATTTGGTGTTGTGAATGATTCCTATGCCTACCATAGACCTTTCATTGAGCGCTTTGCCCATAATTGCTATGAACTTGAGGTAGATGCTTATGCTCTTGTCACACATATTTACATCTCTACCTCACATTTACATGCTAGTTCCCATGATGTACTGGATTGTGCTCAATTTATATGCTCAAATGCCATGCCACACTTCTTTGTCAAACCATATGCTATGCTTGATGACAACACTTGTTGGGTGAATCACCTCTTGAATGCTTGGTTTTGCTCTTACGACAACCACATTCGTTTTTCCAAGTGCTTGTTATCTTTGCTACTTTTGAAGGAATTACAAGACGGTGCGACATTGGAGAGTGCCCATTTGGAACTACAAGACGATTTAATGCTTGGTGATCGTCCACTTCTACACGACGACATCATCTCTTCCCCATGGTGATTTGGATTTCGATCCGAGGACGGATCTTTCCCAAGGGGGAGGGGATGATGCAGAGCATCCTACGGACATCACCACGTCAAGAGCCCATTTGGCAAGTGACACGTGCGACATCTACTTCACATACACAAAGGTGAATCATCTCCTTTACGTGCTCACTTGACACTCTCGAGGATGGTATACTACTTGACACTTCTCCGTGTGCATGCATAGGTATTGTCGAGCTTCATGGATGTCAAGGAGGAGTGCAAGCGCCAATGAACGACTACACCATCCGCGAGGGAGGCGTGGAAGAAAGACGGAAGAAAGGAGAAGAAGAAGATCGAGTTGCGGATCATCCGGACGCCCACCCGGACGATCCGGCTGAGCGAGACGATCCGGACGAACTCCGGACGATCCGGCTAGCGCTACCGAAGACTACAGAACCTACTCGACGGCCGGATCATCCGGACGATCGCCGGATCATCCGGACCCCGACACCGGATCATCCGCCACCGTTCGGATCATCCAGACCCGCTTCTTGCAGCGACTTGGGCCAAGCCCGTGTACCCCTTCGCCACTCACTTACCCCTTTGCCCTTGGGCTATAAATGACCTCCTCCACCTCCTTTCTAGGGTTAGCAAATAGGATAGCTCATTTGTATGTGAGCTTTGCTCCTACCTATCTCTACTCTTGAGAGAGAGAGACTACTACTCCATTGGAGGCCAAGACCTCCATCTAGGAGAAGATCCTGCGGGATATCATCAAGACCCCCTTGTGGGAAGATCCATCTAGGATATCATCAAGACCTCCTCTTGGAGATGAACCTTACCTTGTATCTTTCCCTTTGTTGTTCATGTACCTTGTGATCTTGTGTGTTTGATTGTCTAGTGGATGTGTGATTTGGACTTGTTCTTGAGTGTTTCCCCTTGTGATTTCTCCCCGTTCTTCCCCGTGTTCATCGTGTTCTTCGAGGGATCCCACTCCAAACGTGAAAGATCGACGAATTAGGGTTCCACCCTACATCAAACATGCTGAGCTCGTCCATACTGATTCGGAAGGGGGCGTAGTTGTTGTCATTGCAGAGGTGCGATAGGTGCAGCCGGCGGTGGTTGTGGAAAACGCGCGAGCAATTCATCAAACTTGCTATCAAGCTTTGTTTCAAACGTCTTCTCAATGCCATCTATCTTCTCCATGGCCTCGTCAAATCTGTTTAGCACATCTTGCACCTGTCCAATCATCATTTGCTGAAACTTATCATGTAGCTGTTTGTTAAATCGGGTTCTCCCAATCAGTCTCATCGACATGTGATCCTACCATGGTTAGCGAAAATAGAAACACACAAGAATATGATCCTCTGAGACTACTAAGAAGTGGTGGTGGTGTATCACAAACCCGTCAAGCAAATCTCAAATTCTTACCAGTTCTTACCAATGACGGTGGTGATCGGCAACCGTTGTAGTCAAAACTCTCAAAGCTTGGATATAGCGATTACCAGGGAGAGTCCAACGCACGACGTAGATGTATGTGGAGCTGGGAAAGCTTGGATATAACTCTAAAGGAACTAGACACTAAGACCAGCAACTGACACGACGATGCAACCGATAATTCAACTATGCAAGCAATGAATAGAAAATTGCAAAGGCTCAGACTGGCTTGGATAAAGGATGAACAGATCTAACTTTTTTTGTGGCTTTTTCATGGACTGTAGGTATGAATGATAGATGCGATCTAAACTATGAAAAATTGTAAAATCTCACCGAGCAACCTGAAAACTGATACCACTTGATAGAGGCGAGGGTGTCCCGTCTTTCGATGAGATGGTGGCTATCATTTTGGATGAAGTCGACTTTGACGATCCGACTACGAACGTGCGAGGACGTCGCACCTTAGCAATCGCTAAACCAACTCCGAGAGGTTATTGACCCACGCCGAACACGATCAACGACCACGAAGGTCTGCTTTCCTGCAGAAAGCGAAGAACAAGCAAGAAACTAAGATTGCAATCTGGATATTGCGAATATAAGAGGAAAGCTTTATTGATCAAGGTGGGGTTACTGTGGCGCTTTGTGCGGTCGTGGAACACAAACGAAGTACGCGAAGTTGCAGCTATGGCGAACTTTTAATCTAAACAAAACCCAAAGTCTAAACGGTGCCCTAAGGGCTGTATATATGGAGGAAGAGGGGGTGAATTTCGTGGCCCTTGGTGGAGTGATAGAGGCGGAGGTGTCCCGATCTTTCGATGAGATGATAACTATCAATTTGGTGGAGACGACTTTGACGATCCGACTACAAACGTGCACGACGTTGCGCCTTAGCAATCGCTAAACCAACTCCGAGTGGTTATTGACCACGCCGGAGCACAATCAACCTGACCACGAAGGTCTATTCCTGCAAGCAATCGAAGAACAAGCAAGAATATGATAAAAGCAATCTGAATATTGCGAGTATGTATGTAGTATTGATAAAGGTGGGGATCCGTAAGCGGTCTTGGTCTGGTCGTTGGACACAAGCGAAGTACGAAGTTGCAATGGCTAACTTTTAACTAAACAAATCCCAAGGAAAAAGCTACTAGATGGATCTACTTATATAGGAGCAAGGGGTGGCGGCCAAGGAGGTGGGAGAACGTCCCAAGGCGGGCTAAAACTAACCCTAGGTCGTACAAGGCCAATGGGCCCAAGTGGAGGTGACGTAACACCTTTGGACTTGTAGTTTGACTCGGATTCTGGTGCAGCGTCAGATTGTTTCGTCCATAACTCAACGCTCCGGACGGCTTTTAAGGTGATTCCAATTGTGCTGGAAAGAGAATGAAATCTACTTTCCAACAAAAAAAAGAATCACCCAATTTGGAGTCCGTATGGAAAAGTTGTTGGCATTTTGAGTCAGGTATGTCTGTGCAGTCCGAATCTGAATCCAGAACGTGAGAGACTTGGACTCTATGTTCTCTTGGCCCAAAAGTGACGTGAGATGACTTTTTGAACAGCACCTAAACTTCTCCTTTTCCCTTATCTTCATATGTGGATTGTACAAATGTCCCATACACCTGCAATTAGACAAAACACAAAAGTAGGTGAAGTATTTTTGTTCTGGATAACATAAATATATTATTGAATAGTTTGCACTAGAAATCACCTGACAAATAAGCATGTATGCAATATTTTTGGTCTTATCCAAGGTAGTCATGTCCTCATCATCCTCCCCTTCTTGAAAACAAAGCCGTCCTCGGCATTGCTTAATCTGAAATGTGGCTAACAAAAGAGACAAGGTGTACATGTTGTATATGTATACGTCATCCATTTTTACTTCCCTTGATTTGTGCATATATGACACATGAATAGATGAGTAACTTGCATAGTTCATAAAATCTAAAGCCAACAAATTAGCACAAGAACTGGAAGGCATAAAAATATTGCAACTCAGTTTGCACATATAAGTGAAGCTCTTATTTATTTCAAAAGATTGACAATGTTCATCATTAAACCATCCCAACATTGGTGAATAAACCTTATTTGAATCAAATTTACATGCTACAACATGCTTAGATAAGCAAACATGCAATGAGTCATTCGACACAGAATCATCACCAAGATTAGAGGTCATATCAAAATGATTAAACATTGATTCTTTTGCATCAACAGTTAATTCAATGGGTGCACTCAAAATTGTTGGTATTTCAATTGTTTGATCACATGGCGCATTCATGACAAGATCAAGATTCTCTAAAATAGGTGTTGTGCTCAAATCACCGGTAACTCAACACATGATGCATTCAAGTTAACTAGGGATGCATCATTCTCATGTGAAGTTATATCATCAATACCTTTGTTTGTTACCTTATCGCAAAGACGTGGCTGATGTAATTCTGACGTAGACAATGCACCATACTCTTGAGATGATGTCGCGCTCGAGGTGGGGCTGCTCTAGTAGTTACACGGTGGAGGAACCAACCGGCGGTGGTGAGCATGAACTGGAATTGTAGTTGTTGTAGTCACCCAATGCATCCTCCTCAGAATCTTGTCTCTCAAAGGTACAAGCACGAACATACATACCAAGAATGCAACGAGGAATATACTAAAATCTTGCTGAATATCATGGTTCAAACCACCAAAAATCTATTCATTGTATCATCCTCAGATTCTTCTATGTCACAATGATGTATATAAGATTTGAACTCTTGGTAGTAAGCATGAGCAGTGTTATTGCCTTGTTTAAATTGTTCAAATATGCGAAGCAATTCACGACGATAGTAAGGAGGGAAAAATTGTTTTCTCATTACATCTTTCAAAGCTTTCCAAGTTGTGGGTTGGTTATCAATGTTTCTCTTACAATGCACACTCCACCAAGCGAAGCAAAACCAGTTAATGCTC
>JAHHZJ010001524.1:0-34411 GCA_021437245.1 Aegilops speltoides | reverse complement strand
CCTTGGGCTTGGCGCCTTTTCAGGGCGGAGAAGTGGCTAGGGCGTTTGGTCGATCATCGACACGAACCCCTTGCCACGCTCACGCGGGTCATGGACAAGTTTTGACCGCCTTTCCGAGCGGTGGTGCAACCTCCTCCTCCTCTCTTCTTCATCCTCATCATCGTCGCATCGTCTGCCGCTCTTGAGCGCTCGAGTCCCACTCCTCCGGCTCTCGCCCGCTTGCTTCTCCTCCTCGCCGGAGCTGAGCTCCATTGGGCATCGAGTACAGCTCGGTGAGGGCCTCGAAAGACGCCAAGACAGAGATCAATCGACCAATTTGGAGCATACAGAAATAGACATGACAAAATACAATGGAAGGTAGAGCAAACGTCATTTGTCCGAACGCTGATGGTCGAGTGGAGGAATCCTTCGATCCACGGGATTATCCTTGTTCCCAGTGACGCGCCATCCACCTTTCCACCGTGGCGTCGCCGACCGCTTCCGGTGGATCCGAAGTCTCGCTTTAGTTCCGCAGTACAACCACATGCAATGGCTCCGAATCAAGAGGCTGGATACGCCGCCAAGAAAACCTCCAAAAGGTCCATGCCAAGAATCTCCGCTCGAACCAACTGCACCACGCGATCCATCAGCATCTTCACGCGCTCTCCTCCGAATCACCTTCAGAGAGGAGGGCTTGTTCACTCGGTCCATGGTGAATTGAGGAGTCCACTGATCGCCCCGGCGTCAGCTCATTCTCGCAAGAGAACCGGTCGACCGCCACCTCGACCGACTGGAAACGCATGGATCCCGTGCCCCGCACATTTGGATCCCCGTGCCCCGCACATTTGGACAACTTGGTTCTCTCATCGCTGGGCTCGCCTTCTTCACGGTCCGAGAGCGACACGTGAATATGTGCTTGAACAAGCCCCAGTGCGGTCGACGGCCCAGAAAATTCTCACACATGGATACAAACGCAGCAAGATATGTGATGGAGTTCAGGGTGAAGTGGTGGAGTTGGGCTCCAAAGAAGTTCAAAAAACCACGGAAGAAAACACTCGGTGGCAAAGAAAATCCGCGGTCGACATGGGTGGCCAGAAGCACGCACTCACCTTCTTCCGGTTGGGGCTGCCACTCTTTCCCGGAAGCCTTGACGCCGTGGGGATCAACCCGTCGTTGCCATGTCGAGGAGATCCTTCTCCGTGATGGTCGATCGATCCAATCTCCTCGACCCAGCCTTTCGGCGCGAGATCTAGACGAAGACCCGCGCGATCGGTGGATCTCCCTTCACCTTCTCCCGCCGACACCTTCTTTGCGTTGCCTCAGCCGCCTTTCTCCTTGACCATGGCTGCCGGCGAGATGCGCGAGGAAAGGCTGCGGAGGCGAAGCGAGGCGCGTAGGAGACGAGAGAGAGCAGAGAGGAAATGTTGAAGCACTATTCGAAAACCTCGCTGGTCGATTTATAACATCCTTCCGAATGGATGATAGGTGGGCCCGGTCAGTCTAATCATATCCCGAAACAGTTGCATTGACGTGATACGTGGCGGAAAAGGCGGCTCGGGGATCGAGGCGTCTATGTCCTATCCCATCCGAGCGCCGCGGTCCGCCCTGCTTCACGCGCTTCCCCAAATTTCATATCCCGAGAATCGCAAACGGCAGATCGGTCTGCGCGCGGATTTCGCGATCCGTCCGCCGAACCGCAAAGTCCAAAAGGTCACTCGACGAAAGACAAGAATGGATCGAGTCGATGAAGAAAAGTTGCTCGTTATCCAACAAAGAGGATCTTGATCCAAAACAATGCATAACCAGATGCGAAGTCAATCGAAACAGATCAACTCCTCCCTCATTCAAGCCTCAATCCATTCGGGGCTAATGATGGATTCATGTACCTAGGATAGGGTCATAGGCCTGATCCAAGTAGCCTACCCAAGGACACCCTTAGAACAGATCACCTTCCAAATGACTTACGAGGAACCCACTGACCGACTCGGAGGACTCGACCATGAAGACTCACTCGACCACCGAAGGTCAAGAGGCACTCGACCTGCAATGGCCTCAGTAATTGAATAGACTTTATGGTAGTTAAGACACTTTATGTGGGCGCTATCAAGAACGCCTGCACTTAATGTACTTTAAACCCTCCATTACGATGGTGGGGTCCCGCGACTCTATATAAGCCACCCCTCCACAAAGTGAAGGGTTCGTGATCCCTCGAACGCATATACACATAATCCACTCGACCGCCTCGGGGCTCGAGAGCGAGGGCTTTTACTTCCTCCGAGAAGGGCCTGAACTCAGACATCGCTTGTGTTTACAACCTCTCCATAGCTAGGACCTTGCCTCTCCATACCTACCCCCACTCTACTATCGACTTAGAACCACGACAGCGCCAAAGACTAAGTTCATCATAACTCAGCGGCCTACTCGTCCAACACCAGCAAATGTTTTTTGTAATAATTTTTTTACTCATCAACACTAGCTACTTAATATATATACTACTTTTACGGTCAAAATATATATGTATATACTACTGAACACGATATACTCATCAACACTAGGTACTTACTTGATAGATAATCATTACATAAAGAGGCTCATGAACCCAACAAGTTGATATTAAACTTCACAAAAGTTCACTCAAGTACTCTAGTTACTCGATCATCATCAACTAATAAGATGAGCTAGCTAGCTACTTAAAAACTAATCTTCAACAAGTAGTATGCCAAGCTGGATCAGCTTATTTCTAGCCCTCCTTCTCTTCGAAATGATCTATGTCCATCTTCGTGAATCCTCTCACCCCTGAGGCGTCTCCTATCCTCCTTCAGTTTATCCCGATCTTCGACGAGGTCTCGTCCCTAAGCTGATTAGTCTCCTGTACGAGCCGAACAGCATCCTTGCGTAGCTCTTTAATCTCCCCCTTTAGATCGTCATTTGCCTCTTGCACGCTCTTGATGACATACTCAAAAGTGTTTAAGAATTCATTGTTGGCCATGTCCACATCACACACCGACTTGTTGTTGCCTCCAGAATTGGCCATGACCTACAAACACATCTTGTATATATACGATCAAGATAATATGCAATGTAAAATAGTTCATGTGTTGGAAAGATATGATTTGTAAAGTTTCATTATAAAATACTTGGTGTGAGCTGTATCAAAATAGAATCAGATACTTTTATAGTGAATAGTGCATGTGTTGGAAAGACATGATTTTGTTAATTAAGTAGAATAGATAAAATTATGAATCTATTTTGATAAATAAGATATAGCAAACAGATTTCTGCACATACACATACTATCATATATAAGAATAACTTATGTATGCAAAGCTATCTGATTTGCATATGCCAGTCAACCAATACATAAATGTGTAAAGAAAACTAAAATGATAACTTTGAAGAATATACATAACACATTCTATAAATTTCTATTAAACTAGCTCAGATCCGCCAACGGAGGGGAGACACAATAGCAATCGGATGATTATCACTACAATTTCTGGTCGTTTGGCGTGTCCGCGCGAACGAAGGAGTGGATCTAACCTTGGTGCCGGTGAGGGGCGGTGGCGGGGCGGCGGCGACTTTGGTCCAAGGGGAGTTGTGTCTACGACCGGGCCGGGTGGGGTGCAAAATGAGAGCGAGTGGTGGACTTAGGTATTTTACTAGGTTATTGCTGGCGTTGGATAAAATGGCAACGCCATAGCTAATCACATGCCAAATAAAAAGAAGACTAAAATTAATAAAAGACTTGACAAAATAAAAGACTCAAAATTTGAACTGATGGTAAAAAATAAAATTCCTAAAATGATAAAAAGGTAAAAAATAATGATGACAAAAAAGCATAATATAATTATATACCATGGCGGCAAAAGAAAAAGAACGCCAACACTAACAAAATAACTAGGGCGTGCAAAAAAATCATCGCACCAGTGGTTTCCAAATGAGTTAAATACACCGAGTGCCTTAGCTTGTCCGTTATGGTCTGTTTAGTGCCTAAACTTGTAAAATACGTAAAAGTGGTGCTATAATTTGTCGATGGTGCATATACGTGCCTTTGCCCGTATGCCGCCATATGTGTCATACTTGTCATGAAAGCCGTAAATCTTTATCTTTTTTTATCATTGTGTAGTTCAAGAGGTAAACACGAACTTTTTCAAAATTTATTGGATTTAAACAGTTCAACATATATTATAAAATATTGTGCAAATTTTTATTTTGTGTAATTTTGTATTTTTAAAATTGTTCAGTGTGTATTAAAAATAATTGAAATACAAATATATTATAAAATATTCCACTCATTTTTAAATACTGATTTCACTCAACACAAAATATATATTTGAAAGTACATCTCACTTCTTTCAAGAAACTAATTTCACTCATTTCAAAAACACATTACACTCACTCAATGTCCAATTAATTTTGAATTGAACTTGTAAGAACAAGAGCACCTGTTGTCTGAAACTTATGTCTCCCAACAGTAAGTAGTCTTAGTTGCAGAGAGTTCTTTGTTAGCCAACAACGAGTTCTAGTTGGAGGAACTTGCTAGTGTCCACCATCAATGGCCAGACTTGGCATACTGGTTTGCAACAAGAGAAAGAAAGAAGGAAATTTTCTTCATTACTGATAAGTTCCCTTTGTTTAGACAAAAGCATAAGTTCTTCTTTAAGGCTTCAAAAGTTATTCCATCGATTCAAAATAGTTGCAGTTTTGAACTAAGGTTAGTTCAAACTTAGTTCCAAACTGCGACACTTATTATGGATTGGAGGGAGTAAATTACTTTCGTAAGTTCCTCTTCAAGGTTTCAGAAACTTATAAGTTGCTGATTCAGGTGGTCATTGTCATTCCTGCAATTAAATGGCTATGGAATTCCCACTGCCAGCTTAAGTAGATCTTTTCTTGGCTGCTAATCCACAATAGATTGAATACCAGTACACTCCTGCATTGGGAAAATTTTCTTTATTATAGACTACAGTTGTGTTATCTCTTTTTTCCCATTGTGAATTTGCACAGGCTTGTTGGAAGTATCCATGTCCTACTTGGACACTGATGCACTAAGGGACAGATTATAATTACCTAAAGCACACTTGTCGTGCCTTTCTTCCTTGAGCTGATCAGTTTAATTTCCTGGGCTATTTGGAACTCTCAAAACAGTTTCATTTTTAAAGGCATTCAACCAAATTTGTATGCCTGCCAGCTAGAGGAACTTCAGTGGATTCAGTACAGAGCTCAGCAAAATAAATACAAAGCTTTTGGTGATTAGATCCAATCCTTTACATAACGACATTAGCAGTATCTTTTTTGTACAAATCCTCTGTTATATAGCTCTTTCTTTAGTTTTTATTTGGATTAGCTTCTTGTTAATTAAAAATCCGAAATTAGGTCGAAATGTACTCGCTGGTATAATCAAGTTCCCTCTAGTTTATACTTATAGCGCAACAATTCCATTTCACTTACATTTTCAATCACCATAACACGCAACCACTAGTTACTCCTAAGAGCTTAGCTCAGGTTATTATAAAGGCATATGGAGGACGCACATTGAACTATTATTCATGTTGACTGTTAAACGTAATATGCTGGGCCCATAGTGCACCGCCGAACCTAGTTGATTAGATAGATAGAGTCCATCTTATTGTAACCTCTTATCTCTCTATCTCTAGATATTCCTTGTTGATCAAGATGTAATCTCAACAAACTTTGTATGCTTATCGGGAGAAGCCCCTGCCTATTTAACACGAACCGCCGCCTAACGAGGCACGACGCTCCGCCGCTTACATGGTAATCGAGCCTCTATCCACTACATCTAGCAAAACCTACCACCAGCCATGTCGCCCTCCTCAAGTTCGCTCGACCCTCTCCATGGGTCGCTGAGAAGCTTACCCGCACCAATTATGTTCGTATGCGCCCAGTGACGCCGCAGCTTAAGAGGTGCCTACTTCGCTACGCCGACGGGACACGCCGGAGCCCGCTTCATCATCATCACGAAGGACAAGGACGGGAAGGAGGAGAAAACACCAAACCCTCTCTATCCGATCTGGTTCAGAAGGGCAGCAGTACTGATACTTGCTCAATAATCTCACAAAGGAAGTCCTCGTGCAGGTCACATCTATAGCCAGCAAGACGCAGCCTGGGCAGCCCTTGCCCACATGTTCGCCGCATCGCAGCGCGCGCAACAACAACATCGAGTCGCGCCTCCACGGCGCAAGGACGCAGTCCGGCCGCCTATCGCCTACGCGGTCCCCGGCAGATGAGCTCGCAGCCTGCGGAAGCCCATCGATGATGATGAGCTGATCTACATCACCTCCGCCCGACATGGAGTATCAACCCTCGCTCCGCCAATGACGCCGCGACGAGCCCATCAAGATCGACGCATCTCTACGCCCAGATGAGTAATTCGATCAGCGCCTTGCCCTCACAAGACGGGCGGGTCTCGTGGAGGTTTCAAATCCGCTAACGCAGCCTTCGCGACGCGGCGGTGGACGCGGTGGCGGCAGCTCATCTTACCGTGGACCGCAAAGAACACAAGGCAAGCCATCCGGCGATGGCAATCCTGCTCCACGAACGGCAGCAGCGGCGGCGGTCGGCCTACAACAACAACAACAGGGGGCCGCCATGGAGGTCGCCCACGAGTTGCCCTGCGTCCTTGCCAATCTGTGGCAAGTTCGCCATACCGCTGGACGGGCTGCTGGTACCGCCACGAGGAGGATGAAGAATCTTCCCAAGATGAGAAGGTTGGGGGGCGCAGCTGCCTCACGGCGCCGATTGGTGGTATGTGGACAGCGCGACAGATCACATCACAGGAGTTGGAGAAAGTGACCATGCGCGAGAAGTATCGCGGCAAGACCAAGTCCATACCGCCAACGGAGAAGGTATGAGCATTAGTCATATTGGTCATTCAGTAATAAAACTCCCCATAGAAATATTCGCCTTAAAAATTTTGCATGTTCCTAGTGCATCAAAGAATCTCCTTTCAGTTCATCGCATTGCTCTCGATAATCATGTATTCCTTGAGTTTCATCCTTTTTCTTTTGATCAAGGATCAGGTCACGAGGAAAATTTCTATCGAGGTAGATGTGTTCGAGGGCTCTACCCGTTGATTCGGAGCTTAGGAGACTGAATAAACAAGCCTATGGTGTCACAAAGTGTCTTCAACACGATGGCACGATAGATTAGGACATGCATCGCTTTTGATTGAAAAATTGCTTAGAAAGAATAAACTCCCGCTTGTTGGTGAGCGAGTTGTGAAACTGTTTGTGACTCATGCCACGTGCCAAGAGTCACCAGCACCTTATCCTATATCTACAAGTGTTTCTTCCAAGCCTCTTGAACTCATCTTCTCTCGATGTTTGGGGTCCCACCTACTTCAAGAGGCGCCACACTTATTATGTAAGCTTCATCGATGATTTTAGTAAGTACACATGGATTTATCTTCTCAAAAAGAGATCTGATGTATTTCAAGTCTTTCACAATTTTCAAGCACTTGTAGAAAGAAAGTTCAATCGCAAAATTTTGTCTCATTCCTGATTGGGGAGGGAATAAACCTCAACTCCTTCTTCCAACAGATTGGCATATCTCACATATCATGTCCTCATGCTCACCAACAAAACGGATCCATTGAGCGAAGCACGCATATCGTTGAAGTAGGTCTAGCTTCTTGCACTGCCTCTATGCCGTTAAAATTCGGGACGGCCTTTCTCACCGCAGTTCATCTCATTAATATTCCCTAGTAGAGTCATCAACAATGAAACTCCGTAGAACGCCTTCTTCACACCAAACCTGATTACAAATCCTCCGAGTATTTGGTTGTGCGCTGGCCAAACCTTCGTCCCTACAACAATCGCAAGCTTCTTCGATCAAAACAATGCGCCTTCATTGGTTATCCACAACATAAAGGTGTTAAGTGCCTTGACGTATCCACGTCGTGGTTTATATATCTCGTGATGTTGTGTTTGACGAAACAGTTTTTCCTTTGCACATCTTCACCCAAACGCCGCTTACTCCAAAAGGAGATTCTCTCCTTCCATCTCATCTCACCGGTTCGATAATGGGGATGATTTTACTACTAATGATCAACTACCGACTAATCCTCTTACTAATGGTGGTGATGAGTTTTGTGATGAAGCGTAAAAATTGGAACAGAAATGATGAAGAAAATAGCCAGAATCGCTATTTTATGCCTCTCGGACGCAGCAGTATTTATCGAGGCGCATCCGATCGGGATCGCGATCAGCCCCGATCCGGCCGTGACGGACAGACGATCTGCACCGAGCCGCGCCACGCCACGACAGCCGCGGTCCCGCTCCACGCCACGCACGGCAGCGCTCGCTAATCCGGCTACCAAGACGGTGGACCCCACGTCGCTACTTCGGCCGGTTTGGCAATCAATCACACTACACGCGCGCCGTCGGGCAGATCAGACTTCGAGTCTCGCGCCGATTCGGAGGCCGTCATCATCGCCCCATCATGAGCCGGATCCGCGCACGCACGGCCAGGGATCCTTCCGGCCGCTTCTCCACCAGCGACGCCACCGATCGAACCGAAGATCCCGCCGCTTCGGCTCACGTTCTCCCGACAGATCAACGGGATCTCGCAGCTGTTCCAGCGCGGATCTTTCGGCTCGCTTCTCTCGCCGTCCGGACCAGACTTCAAAGGGGAGATTCAACCCAAAATTACAAACATATGGCAAAATTTGGCTATGCTTGTAACACACATGATGAGCATCGTTCCACGCATCAGTAGTATGCTTTGCATGATCCGCGGTGGAAGAAGGCCATGGAAGAAGAGTGCAAGGCGCTCACAAAATAAAACCTGCATCTAGTCTCCGCATCTCAAGGAAAGGTAAAATGTGATAGATTGTAAATGGGTTTTCAGAGTAAAGAAGAAGTCTGATGGCACCATTGACCGCTACAAAGCCGCATCAAGGCAAAGGGTTTTAAGCAAAGGTATGGCTTAGACTATGAGGACACATTTAGTCCAGCTTGTAAAGGCTGCCACTATTCGCCTCGTTTGTCTATTGCCATGTCTAGGGATGGAGTCTCCGCGCCTAGATGTTCGTAACGCTGCTTTCTCCATGGTGTTCTCGAAAGGATGTGTTCATGAGACAACCTCCTGGGTTTGAAGACAAAAGTAAACCTTTTCATATTTGCAAGCTTGATAAGGCATTGTATGGGTTGAAACAAGCCCCGTGAGCATGGTATTCCTGTGTTAAGCTCAAAACTTCGTGCACTTGGGCCTTTCTTCCAACTGACACATCATTGTTCATTTATAATAAGTCAAATACATCCATATTTGTACTTATATATGTTGATGATATTATAGTCACAAGTCAGATGAGGCTGTTAAGTGATTGTCAAGGATTTAAATTCTGAATTTGCTCTCAAGGATTTGGGAGACTTGCATTATTTTCTTGGCATAGAAGTAAAGAGAGCAGGAAATGATCTCCATCTTACCCAAGAAAAATATGCAATTGATCTTGTAGCCAAAGCAGGGTTAAAAGGTTGCAAACCAGCATTGACACCTTTGTCCAGCTCAAAAGTTGTCCTTGATGTAAGGTGAACTCTTGAATCAAGAGGATAGCACCAGTATGTAAGTATGGTTGGTGCATTACAATATTTAACCTTGACTAGGCCTGATATTTCTTTTGTTGTGAACAAAGTATGCTTTCTTCATGCACCTACTACAGTACATATGACAGCTGCAAAACGCATCCTTAGATATGTTAAAAATACATTGAGTATTGGACTAACTTTCAGCAAATCATCATCAACACTTGTCAGTGCATTCTCTGACTCTGATTGGGCAGGATGTCTAGATGACAGACGATCAACTGGTGGCTTTGCAGTATTTTTTGGTCCAAATTTGATTTCTTGGTGTGCTAAAAAGCAAGCTACTGTGTCCAGGTCTAGCACAGAGGCAGAATATAAGGCACTAGCAAATGCTACTGCTGAAATTATATGGGTTCAGTCTCTGCTTAAGGAGCTTGGCATACATTGCAAACAAGCCCCATGCCTATGGTGTGATAATCTTGGTGCTACATATCTTTCTGCTAATCCAGTGTTTCATGCACGAACTAAACACATTGAAATAGACTTTCACTTTGTTAGAGAAAGGGTTGCTGCAAAGAAACTGGATATTCGGTTTATTCATTCTCAAGATCAAGTTGCTGATGGGTTTACCAAGGCCTTACCTACAAGAAGTTTTGAGGAATTCGCGTAATCTCAACTTGTCCAAGTTGTGATTATGGGAGGGTGTTAAACGTAATATGCTGGGCCCATAAAATCGCCGAACCTAGTTGATTAGATAGATAGAGTCCATCTTATTGTAACCTCTTATCTCTATCTCTCTAGATATTCCTTGTTGATCAAGATGTAATCTCAACAAACTTTGTATGCTTATCAGGAGAAGCCCTGCCTATTTAACACGAAACCGCCGCTTCTAACGAGGTATGACGTTCTCGCTCTTACATTGACGGTGTACTGAATTTAGGATGATGGCTGATAGGTCTTTGGCTTCCATGATAACATTATCTTGTCCAGGACAGTGTGTAGAAGCTCCTAAACTTTGGTCAGTGAGCAGGGCCGGCAAGGTAAAGCAATGTGAAGATCATGACAAACCAAGTAGTCCAACCAACAGAGATTCAGATGCCTCTAACATTTTCAGTGAGCAGGGCCGGCAAGTTAAACAAAGATTTGTCCATACATTGTACAGATTACGAATGAAGGTTATAATCATCAAGCAATTCTTTCAATCTGTACACTCATGTTTGAGCATTTCGCATGAAACCACCCTGACATCTTCTTCAACCGCAATGGGTGTATGTTCACCTTCTGCTCCAGTTTTGGCATACTGATTTCAGATGCAACAAAGAGCATGTGTTGCTCGATTACTCAGCGTGCCCCACCGGTTTGGGAAATACATTCGCTTGAAATAATGACGGAAGGACTTACTTCTAAAGCCTAAGACCGATTGCCGGTGATCGACCTTAACCTTGGGGACTACACCGGCGGGTGCACTCAGCGTGCCCCGCTAACACGGAGTTTTTAATCGACACACCCAAAGGGTGGTTGCTATGGATTCGAAAAGAAAAGTTTTGATAGCATATCCCTAACAGCACAGCGATGGTCGATCGACCAACATTGCTTTGAAGGGCGGAGCTGGCGTCATAAGCTGCCTGGCTTGCATCCCGGATGGTCTTCACCTGCTCCATCATGATCCCTGCTTGGCGTATCGCTTCCTTAGCAGCGCTGGCTTGGTCCTTGGGGACATGGTGCGTCGTGAAAAGAGAAGGTTGTGCGGCACTCGACGAAGCAGGATGAGCACTTGTCAACGGCACCGCGAAGGACACGGTGTGTCGAGTGGTGTTCTCCTTCCCCGCGACCAGATTCTCGGGCGCCGTCACATCCTGGGCCACCCTGCCGGCAGATGCTTTCCTGCTCCTTCTGTGCTTCAGCGGTTCCTCATCCTCATCATCATCAGGAAGAGTGATGACGACATTGGATGGAGCTACAGAAAAGAATCAGAATCAGAGATCATGAGTCAGTCGACTAAAAACGGAATTAAGAGTATAGTACCAGGGTTTGAGGTCGCTGCATCCTCCATCTCATGGTCGTCAGCCTTGCCTAAGGTCTCAGAAGTAGCAGCACTACAGCCCCAAAGAATCAGTCGGCTAACTCAAGTATCAACCAGAGATAAAGCTTACACAAAACAAGAAGACTTAAGCAGCATGTTTACCCTGATATGGTGGGGATGGACACCTTTATCTTCGGCAGGAGCTTGGTTGGTTTTGATGGAGCCACCTTGGACTGCTTCGGCGCCTTTTCAGTCGGCGACGGAGAAGTGGCCTGAGGGCGTTTGGTCGACTGCGCGACAGTCGCAACCCCCTTGCCACGTTCAGTCGCAGGGTCATGGACAAGTTTTGACCGCCTTTCCGAGCGCGGTGGTGCAACCTCCTCCTCCTCCTCTTCTTCATCCTCATCATCGTCGTCGTCATCGCTGCGTCTTGATAGCGTCTGAGTCCCACCTCCTCGGCTCTCGCCCCGCTTGCTTCTCCTCCTCGGTGAACTGAGCTCCATTGGGCATCGAGTACAGCTCGGTGAGGGCCTCGAAAGACGTCAAGACAGAGATCAATCGACCAATTTGCGGAGCATACTGAAATAGACATGACAAAATACAATGGAAGGTAGAGCAAGCGTACCTTATGTCCGAACGCTGTGATGGTCGAGTGGAGGAATCATACGGATCCACGGGATTATCCTTGTTCCCATGACCGCGCCATCCACCTTTCCACCGTGGCGTCGTCGACCGCTTCCGGTGGATCCGAAGTCTCGTCTTTAGTTCCGCAGACAACCACATGCAATGGCTCCGAATCAAGAGGCTGGATCGCCGCCTAAGAAAAACCTCCAAAAGGTCCATGCCAAGAACTCCGTCTCGAACCAACTGCACCACGCGATCCATCGGCATCTTCACGTCAGCTCTCTCCTCCGGAATCACCTTGAGAGAGGAGGGCTTGTTCACTCGGTCCATGGTGAATTGAGGAGTCCACTCGATCGCCCGGCGTCGGCTCATTCAGCGATAGAACCAGTCGATTGCCACCTCGACCGACTCGGGAAACGTCATGGATCCCCAGGCCCCCGCACATTTGGATCCCCAGGCCCCCGCACATTTGGACAACTTGGGTTCTCTCATCGCCTGGGCTCGCCTTCTTCACGGTCTGAGAGCGACACGTGAATATGTGCTTGAACAAGCCCCAGTGCGGTCGACGGCCCAGAAAATTCTCACACATGGATACAAACGCAGCAAGATATGTGATGGAGTTCAGGGTGAAGTGGTGGAGTTGGGCTCCAAAGAAGTTCAAAAAACCACGGAAGAAAACACTCGGTGGCAAAGAAAATCCGCGGTCGACATGGGTGGCCAGAAGCACGCACTCACCTTCTTCCGGGTGGGGCTGCCACTCTTTCCCCGGAAGCCTTGCGACGCCGTGGGGGATCAACCCGTCGTTGGCCATGTCGAGGAGATCCTTCTCCGTGATGGTCGACTGGATCCAATCTCCCTGGACCCAGCCTTTCGGCAGGCGAGATCTAGACGAAGACCCGCTGCGACTGGTGGATCTCCCCTTCACCTTCTCCGCCGCCGACACCTTCTTTGCGCGTTCCAGCGCCGCCGTCTTCTCCTTGACCATGGCTGCCGGCGAGATGCGCGAGGAAAGGCTGTGCGGAGGCGAAAGCGGGCGCGTTGGGCGGAGACGAGGAGAGCAGAGAGGAAATGTTGAAGCACTATTCAGAAAACCCTCGCTGGTCGCATTTATAACATCCCTTCCGAATGGATGATAGGTGGGCCCGGTCAGTCTAATCATATCCCGAAACAGTTGCATTGACGTGATACGTGGCGGAAAAGGCGGCGCGGGGATCGAGCGTCTATGTCCTATCCCATCCGGCGCCCAGCGGTCCGCCCGTTCACGCGCTTCCCCAAATTTCATATCCGTAGAATCCATAAGCGGCGGATCGGTCTGTCGGGGCGGATTTCCTGCGATCCGTCGCTCGGGAACCGGCAAAGTCCAAAAGGTCACTCGACGAAAGACAAGAATGGATCGAGTCGACTGAAGAAAAGTTGCTCGTTATCCAACAAAGAGGATCTTGATCCAAAACAATGCATAACCAGTATGCAGAAGTCAATCGGAAACAGCATCAACTCCTCCCTCATTCAAGCCTCAATCCATTCGGGGGCTAATGATGGATTCATGTACCTAGGATAGGGTCATAGGCCTGATCCAAGTAGCCTACCCAAGGACACCCTTAGAACAGATCACCTTCCAGTCGACTTACGAGGAACCCACTCGACTGACTCGGAGGACTCGACCATGAAGACTCACTCGACCACCAGAAGGTCAAGAGGCACTCTGCACTGCAATGGCCTGTAATTGAATAGACTTTATGGTAGTTAAGACACTTTATGTGGGGCGTTATCAGTAACGCCCCAGACTTAATGTACTTTAAACCCTCCATTACGTGGGCTGGCAGGGGTCCTGGCGCACTCTATATAAGCCACCCCCCCTCCACAGGCAGAAGGGTTCGCATCCCTGTAACGCATATACACATAATCCACTCGACCGCCTCGGGGCTCGAGAGCGTGGGCTTTTACTTCCTCCGAGAAGGGCCTGAACTCGTACATCGCTTGTGTTTACAACCTCTCCATAGCTAGGACCTTGCCTCTCCATACCTACCCCCCACTCTACTATCAGACTTAGAACCACGACAGCGCCAGCACTAAGTTCATCATAACTCTGGCGTGCCTACTCGTCCAACACCAGCAAATGTTTTTTTGTAATAATTTTTTTTTACTCATCAACACTAGCTACTTAATATATATACTACTTTTACGGTCAAAATATATATGTATATACTACTGAACACGATATACTCATCAACACTAGGTACTTACTTGATAGATAATCATTACATAAAGAGGCTCATGAACCCAACAAGTTGATATTAAACTTCACAAAAGTTCACTCAAGTACTCTAGTTACTCGATCATCATCAACTAATAAGATGAGCTAGCTAGCTACTTAAAAAACTAATCTTCAACAAGTAGTATGCCAAGCTGGATCAGCTTATTTCTAGCCGCCTCTCCTTCTCTTCTGAAATGATCTATGTCCATCTTCAGGTGAATCCTCTCACCCCTGAGGCGTCTCCTATCCTCCTTCAGTTTATCCCGATCTTCGACGAGGTCTCGTCCCTAAGCTGATTAGTCTCCTGTACGAGCCGAACAGCATCCTTGCGTAGCTCTTTAATCTCCCCCTTTAGATCGTCATTTGCCTCTTGCACGCTCTTGATGACATACTCAAAAGTGTTTAAGAATTCATTGTTGGCCATGTCCACATCACACACCGACTTGTTGTTGCCTCCAGAATTGGCCATGACCTACAAACACATCTTGTATATATACGATCAAGATAATATGCAATGTAAAATAGTTCATGTGTTGGAAAGATATGATTTGTAAAGTTTCATTATAAAATACTTGGTGTGAGCTGTATCAAAATAGAATCAGATACTTTTATAGTGAATAGTGCATGTGTTGGAAAGACATGATTTTGTTAATTAAGTAGAATAGATAAAATTATGAATCTATTTTGATAAATAAGATATAGCAAACAGATTTCTGCACATACACATACTATCATATATAAGAATAACTTATGTATGCAAAGCTATCTGATTTGCATATGCCAGTCAACCAATACATAAATGTGTAAAGAAAACTAAAATGATAACTTTGAAGAATATACATAACACATTCTATAAATTTCTATTAAACTAGCTCAGATCCGCCAACGGAGGGGAGACACAATAGCAATCGGATGATTATCACTACAATTTCTGGTCGTTTACGTGTCATGTGAGCGAAGGAGTGGATCTAACCTTGGTGCCGGTGAGGGGCGGTGGCGGGGCGGCGGCGACTTTGGTCCAAGGGGAGTTGTGTCTACGACCGGGCCGGGTGGGGTGCAAAATGAGAGCGAGTGGTGGACTTAGGTATTTTACTAGGTTATTGCTGGCGTTGGATAAAATGGCAACGCCATAGCTAATCACATGCCAAATAAAAAGAAGACTAAAATTAATAAAAGACTTGACAAAATAAAAGACTCAAAATTTGAACTGATGGTAAAAAATAAAATTCCTAAAATGATAAAAAGGTAAAAAATAATGATGACAAAAAAGCATAATATAATTATATACCATGGCGTGCAAAGAAAAAGAACGCCAACACTAACAAAATAACTAGGGCGTGCAAAAAAAATCATCGTCACCAGTGGTTTCCAAATGAGTTAAATACACCGCGAGTGCCTTAGCTTGTCCGTTATGGTCTGTTTAGTGCCTAAACTTGTAAAATACGTAAAAGTGGTGCTATAATTTGTCGCATGGTGCATATACGGTGCCTTTGCCCGTATGCCGCCATATGTGTCATACTTGCCGCGAGTGCCGTAAATCTTTATTCTTTTTTTTATCATTGTGTAGTTCGAAGAGGTAAACACGAACTTTTTCAAAATTTATTGGATTTAAACAGTTCAACATATATTATAAAATATTGTGCAAATTTTTATTTTTGTGTAATTTTGTATTTTTAAAATTGTTCAGTGTGTATTAAAAATAATTGAAATACAAATATATTATAAAATATTCCACTCATTTTTAAATACTGATTTCACTCAACACAAAATATATATTTGAAAGTACATCTCACTTCTTTCAAGAAACTAATTTCACTCATTTCAAAAAACACATTACACTCACTCAATTGAAATACTCTATTTTACTTGTTTCAAAAAAGTGATTTCACTCATTACAAAAGATTGATTTCACTCATTTCACTAGTTTTAGAAAACACATTGCACTCACAATATACACACTCAAATAAGGAGTTTCACAAATAATATTTCAATTTTAAAACTATTTCACTCGTTTAGAAAATATCATTCAAATAAAACTTATTTACTCATTTTGGAAAACTGATTTCACTCATTTGAAAAATGCTAATCTCACTAGTTTCATTTGAGAAGACATGCTTCAATTATTTTAAGGACCTAATTTCACTCATTTAAAGAGCAATACTTGTTTCAATAAGCTAGTATGTTTGACATATAAATGAAACGGAAATGCTTGAACAAAAACAACTTCACAAAAGAAATACTGAAATATGGATCTTTGGAAATATGGTATTTCAATTTTTAAAAATAGTAATTTAAACCAGTTTAAATATATTCAAGTTGGTCTTGTTCTATAGATCATGTGTCAAGGAATTTGAATATATAGAAAATTTCAGTAATAGAACATTATTGTAAAAGATATTGGGCATCTAAAATTTTAGACAAAGATGAAATGCATGGAGTTGTTTTGGAGAGAGAGGGTGAATATGCTGCATGCATGTGCACCCTACACTAAAAAAAGTGTTACTCCATTGTTGACATGGACCAACTTGGCTGACACAGATTTGAGTATTAACAAAGATACATGAGATGGATGCCACAATACAAATGCTATACACATGCAGTGGGCCCCTACCACACGAATCTCAAAGTAAATGTAAGCTGGATGATGAGCTAGCGCAACCGCTAGAAAGCACATTGCGTACGATTTGCTCGTTTGCACACACACAATCAAAAGGTTCATAGCTGAATAGTTGATTATTCTCAAACAAAAAAACTGAATAGTTAATACTACCAAAATCAGACCTTCCAGCAGCAAAACTGAAGACGTACTTGGACTGGACCTCTTCGGCGTGGACGTCGCCCTAGATCGCTGGAAAGTGTTCGGCCTCCGGCTGCCTTCTTCTACTGCTTCTTGCTGGATATGGCAGGGCCGGAGCAGGTTGAATCTCAGGTCAGGCAACATCGTCGTGGCGTCTGTCCCCAACCAGGGGCGTGGCGGCCGCGGTATCCGATCAAGCCGAGCTATCTCGGAGGACCAAGCGGGCGTAGGACTCGGTGGCCGTCTGGTATTACCGCACAGGAATTGCTTTGCAGTCAGTCTGCACAGAACTTTTTTCCGAATATGACGCGAACGAAGATCTCGACTCGGAACGTGTGAGGTGCGAGCGTACGGGCCTTCCAACCGGAGTCGGCCGTGCCTTCAATAAAGGGTGCGAACCCCACGTCTCCAGCTCACCACAACACCAACGCAAATCAGCGCTCGACAACATCCAACGAGAGTAGTAATACACCAGAGACGCAGCAAGTCCATCGACCAACGAGAGTTGAAGGCGATGGCGAGCACGGCGGCGTCGAAGAAGGCGGCGAACCGGCTGGTGGTGGAGGAGGCCACCACCAACGACGACAACTCCGTGTGCAATCTCCACCCCGACACCATGGAGAAGCTCTCCATATACAAAGGCGACATCGTGCTGCTCAAGGGCAAACGCCGCCACAACACGGTCTGCATGGCACTGCCCGACGACACCTGCGAGGGGCACAAGCTCAGGATCAACAAGGTGGCCCGCTCCAACCTGCGCGTGCGCATCGCCGACGTCGTGTCCGTGCACCTGTGCCACGACGCCAAGTTCGGCAGACGCGTGCACATCCTCCCTCTGGACGACACCGTCGAGGGCATCACGGGGAACCTCTTCGACGTCTACCTCAAGCCCTACTTCGTGGACGCCTACCGCCCGCTCCACAAGGGCGACCTCTTCCTCGTGCGCGGCGGCATGCGGAGCGTCGAGTTTAAGGTCATGGAGATCGACCCCGCGGTGGAGTACTGCATCGTGGCGCCCGACACGGAGATCTTCTGCGAGGGCGAGCCGGTCAAGCGGGAGGACGAGGAGAGGCTCGACGACGTCGGCTACGACGACGTGGGTGGCATGGGGAAACCGCTGACTCTCATCAGGGAGCTCGTCGAGCTGCCACTCAGGCATCCGCAGATCTTCAAGAGCATTGGCATCAAGCCTCCCAAAGGCATCCTCCTCTATGGCCCTCCCGGGTCCGGCAAGACGTTGATCGCCCGTGCGGTGGCGAACGAGACCGGGGCCTTCTTCTTCCTTATCAACGGCCCGGAGATAATGTCCAAGATGGCTGGAGAGAGCGAGAGCAACCTCAGAAAGGCCTTCGAGGAGGCCGAGAAGAACGCGCCCTCCATCATCTTCATCGACGAGATAGACTCCATTGCTCCGAACAGGGAGAAGACTCACGGCGAGGTCGAGAGGCGTATCGTCTCCCAGCTGCTGACGCTCATGGACGGCATGAAGGCCCGCGCGCACGTCATCGTCATGGGCGCCACAAACCGTCCCAACAGCATCGACCCTGCCTTGAGGCGCTTCGGGAGGTTCGATCGCGAGATTGACATCGGCGTGCCGGACGAGGTCGGGCGTCTCGAAGTGCTCCGCATCCACACAAAAAACATGAAGCTGGACGAGGACGTCAACCTTGAGGTGGTTGCCAAGGATACGCACGGCTACGTGGGCGCCGACTTGGCCGCGCTCTGCACCGAGGCGGCCCTGCAGTGCATCAGGGAGAAGATGGACGTGATCGACTTAGAGGACGACACCATCGACGCCGATATCTTGAACTCCATGGCCGTCACCAATGACCACCTTAAGACGGCTCTCGTGGGCACCAACCCGTCCGCGCTTCGTGAGACCGTCGTCGAGGTGCCCAACGTCAGCTGGAACGATATCGGTGGGCTCGACGGCGTCAAGAGGGAGCTACAAGAGACCGTCCAGTACCCCGTCGAGCACCCAGAGAAATTCGAGAAGTTCGGCATGTCGCCGTCCAAGGGTGTCCTCTTCTACGGGCCACCAGGATGCGGCAAGACCTTGCTAGCGAAGGCCATCGCCAACGAGTGTCAGGCCAACTTCATCAGCATCAAGGGGCCAGAGCTGCTCACCATGTGGTTCGGCGAGAGCGAGGCCAACGTGCGTGAGATCTTCGACAAGGCGCGCCAGTCTGCGCCGTGCGTACTGTTCTTTGACGAGCTCGACTCCATCGCGACCCAAAGGGGCAGCAGGGTTGGCGACGCCGGCGGCGCGGCGGACAGGGTCCTGAACCAGCTGCTCACTGAGATGGACGGCATGAACGCCAAGAAGACGGTCTTCATCATCGGTGCCACCAATAGGCCGGACATTATTGACTCGGCTTTGCTCCGTCCCGGCCGCCTGGACCAGCTCATCTACATCCCCTTGCCGGACGAGGCCTCGCGGCACCAGATCTTCAAGGCCTGCCTTCGGAAGTCTCCCGTGGCCAAGGACGTCGACCTAAGCGCGCTCGCAAGGTTCACCGCCGGCTTCAGCGGTGCCGACATCACGGAGATCTGCCAGAGGGCGTGCAAGTACGCCATCGGGGAGGACATTGAAAAGGACATGGAGAGGCAGAGGATGGGGAGAGACACCATGGAGGTGGACGGCGGGCAGGAAGACGAGGTGCCTCAGATTAAGGCGGTTCACTTCGAGGAGTCAATGAAGTATACGAGGAGGAGCGTGAGTGACGCCGACATCAGGAAGTACCAGGCCTTTGCGCAGACGCTGCAGCAGTCTAGGGGGTTCGGCACGGACTTCCGCTTCCCGGCGCAGCCGCAGGCGGCAGAAGCTGCCGTCCACGTCTCAGCAGCAGCTGATGAGGATGAAGACGATTTGTACAAGTGATCCAGTAACCATTGTTAGAAAATGAAGTAGGAGTACCAGAATATTATAGGCTAGTATGTTTTTGTTGTATTGTTGATTCTTCCATGTATATATATATATATATAATTTTTGTTTGTAAGAATTTACATACATGAAATACAGTTGATGAAATAATAAGCTCCTTGTGGTGCTTTCCTTTTATTTCTAGGTAGTGACGAGACTCTGAAAACTAGCTAACCGTTAACTGAGCCCTCGATTACAAGAAACTAGCATCGTTCTCTCTCAACCCCTCTCTGCTCCTGCACAAGACCACGGGAAAATTTAATAAATGGGAAAAAAATTGCTTGATCAATGTCCAATTAATTTTGAATTGAACTTGTAAGAACAAGAGCACCTGTTGTCTGAAACTTATGTCTCCCAACAGTAAGTAGTCTTAGTTGCAGAGAGTTCTTTGTTAGCCAACAACGAGTTCTAGTTGGAGGAACTTGCTAGTGTCCACCATCAATGGCCAGACTTGGCATACTGGTTTGCAACAAGAGAAAGAAAGAAGGAAATTTTCTTCATTACTGATAAGTTCCCCTTTTGTTTAGACAAAAGCATAAGTTCTTCTTTAAGGCTTCAAAAAGTTACTCCCACCGATCCAAAATAAGCGTCGCAGTTTTGAACTAAGGTTAGTTCAAACTTAGTTCCAAACTGCGACACTTATTATGGATTGGAGGGAGTAAATTACTTTCGTAAGTTCCTCTTCAAGGTTTCAGAAACTTATAAGTTGCTGATTCAGGTGGTCATTGTCATTCCTGCAATTAAATGGCTATGGAATTCCCACTGCCAGCTTAAGTAGATCTTTTCTTGGCTGCTAATCCACAGTAGATTGAATACCAGTACACTCCTGCAGTGGGAAAATTTTCTATATTATAGACTACAGTTGTGTTATCTCTTTTTTCCCATTGTGAATTTGCACAGGCTTGTTGGAAGTATCGATGTCCTACTTGGACACTGATGCACTAAGGGACAGATTATAATTACCTTAAAGCACACTTGTCGTGCCTTTCTTCCTTGAGCTGATCAGTTTAATTTCCTGGGCTATTTGGAACTCTCAAAACAGTTTCATTTTTAAAGGCATTCAACCAAATTTGTATGCCTGCCAGCTAGAGGAACTTCAGTGGATTCAGTACAGAGCTCAGCAAAATAAATACAAAGCTTTTGGTGATTAGATCCAATCCTTTACATAACGACATTAGCAGTATCTTTTTTGTACAAATCCTCTGTTATATAGCTCTTTCTTTAGTTTTTATTTGGATTAGCTTCTTGTTAATTAAAAATCCGAAATTAGGTCGAAATGTACTCGCTGGTATAATCAAGTTCCCTCTAGTTTATACTTATAGCGCAACAATTCCATTTCACTTACATTTTCAATCACCATAACACGCAACCACTAGTTACTCCTAAGAGCTTAGCTCAGGTTATTATAAAGGCATATGGAGGACGGCACATTGAACTATTATTCATGTTGACTGTTAAACGTAATATGCTGGGCCCATAGTGCACCGGCCGAACCTAGTTGATTAGATAGATAGAGTCCATCTTATTGTAACCTCTTATCTCTCTATCTCTCTAGATATTCCTTGTTGATCAAGATGTAATCTCAACAAACTTTGTATGCTTATCAGGGAGAAGCCCCTGCCTATTTAACACGAAACCGTCGCCTCTAACGAGTACGACGTTCTCCGCTTCGTTTACATGGTAATCGAGCCTCCTCTATCCACTACATCTAGCAAAACCTACCACCAGCCATGTCGTCCTCCTCAAGCTCCGTTCAGACCGTCTCCATGGGGCCGGTCGCTGAGAAGCTTACCCGCACCAATTATGTTCTGTGGCGTGCCCAGGTGACGCCGCAGTTAAGAGGTGCCGGTTACTTCGGCTACGTCGACGGGACAATGCCGGAGCCCGCCCAGTTCATCATCACGAAGGACAAGGACGGGAAGGAGGAGAAAACACCAAACCCTCTCTATCCGATCTGGTTCAGAGAAGGGCAGCAGGTACTCGGATACTTGCTCAATAATCTCACAAAGGAAGTCCTCGTGCAGGTCACATCTATAGCCACGCCGCACGAGCTCTGGGCAGCCCTTGCCCACATGTTCTCGTCGCAGTCCAGAGCGCGCGTCAACAACATCAGAGTCGCGCTCTCCACGGCGCGAAGGGGCGCAGTCCGTGGCCGCCTACTTCGCCCACATGCGGTCCCTGGCAGATGAGCTCGCAGCTGCCGGGAAGCCCATCGATGATGATGAGCTGATCTCCTACATCACCTCCGGCCTCGACATGGAGTATCAACCCCTCGTCTCCGCCAATGACGCCCGCACCGAGCCCATCAGCATCGACGATCTCTACGCCCAGATGAGTAACCTCGATCAGCGCCTTGCCCTTTACAGTACGGCGGGGTCTGGTGGAGGTTTCAAATCCTCCGCTAACGCAGCCTCTCGCGGACGCGGTGGCGGTGGACGCGGTGGCGGCAGCTCATCTCGCTACCGTGGACCGCAGCGCACCAAGGGCAAGCCATCCGGCGGCGATGGCAATCCTGCTCCACGCAACGGCAGCAGCGGCGGCGGTCGGCCCTACAACAACAACAACAGGGGCCGCCGCGGAGGTCGTCCACGAGCTGCTCCTGATGTCCCGCGCTGTCAAATCTGTGGCAAGCCCGGCCATACCGCGCGGGACTGCTGGTACCGCTACGAGGAGGATGAAGAATCTTCCCAAGATGAGAAGGTTGCGGGGGCGGCAGACGGCTCCTACGGCGTCGACACAAATTGGTATGTGGACAGCGGCGACAGATCACATCACAGGGAGTTGGAGAAAGTGACCATGCGCGAGAAGTATCGCGGGCAAGACCAAGTCCATACCGCCAACGGAGAAGGTATGAGCATTAGTCATATTGGTCATTCAGTAATAAAAACTCCCCATAGAAATATTCGCCTCAGAAAAATTTTGCATGTTCCTAGTGCATCAAAGAATCTCCTTTCAGTTCATCGCATTGCTCTCGATAATCATGTATTCCTTGAGTTTCATCCTTTTTTCTTTTTGATCAAGGATCAGGTCACGAGGAAAATTCTCTATCGAGGTAGATGTGTTCGAGGGCTCTACCCGTTGATTCCGGAGCTTAGGAGACTGAATAAACAAGCCTATGGTGTCACCAAAGTGTCTTCAACACGATGGCACGATAGATTAGGACATGCATCGTTTTCTTTGATTGAAAAATTGCTTAGAAAGAATAAACTCCCGTTTGTTGGTGAGCGTAGTTGTGAAACTGTTTGTGACTCATGCCAGCGTGCCAAGAGTCACCAGTTACCTTATCCTATATCTACAAGTGTTTCTTCCAAGCCTCTTGAACTCATCTTCTCTGATGTTTGGGGTCCCGCACCTACTTGATGAGGCGCCACACTTATTATGTAAGCTTCATCGATGATTTTAGTAAGTACACATGGATTTATCTTCTCAAAAGAGATCGATGTATTTCAAGTCTTTCACAATTTTCAAGCACTTGTAGAAAGAAAGTTCAACTGCAAAATTTTGTCATCCGATCTGATTGGGGAGGGAATCTGAAACCTCAACTCCTTCTTCCAACAGATTGGCATATCTCACCACATATCATGTCCTCATGCTCACCAACAAAACGGATCCGCTGAGCGTAAGCACAGCATATCGTTGAAGTAGGTCTAGCTCTTCTTGCAGCTGCCTCTATGCCGTTAAAATTCTGGGACGAAGCCTTTCTCACCGCAGTTCATCTCATTAATATTCTCCTAGTAGAGTCATCAACAATGAAACTCCGGTAGAACGCCTTCTTCACACCAAACCTGATTACAAATCCTCCGAGTATTTGGTTGTGCGTCTTTGCCAAACCTTCGTCCCTACAACAATCGCAAGCTTCTCTTTCGATCAAAACAATGCGTCTTCATTGGTTACAGATCCACAACATAAAGGTGTTAAGTGCCTTGGCGTATCCACGGGTCGTGTTTATATATCTCGTGATGTTGTGTTTGACGAAACAGTTTTTCCCTTTGCACATCTTCACCCAAACGCGGCGCTCTACTCCAAAAGGAGATTCTTCTCCTTCCATCTCATCTCACGGTTCGATAATGGGGATGATTTTACTACTAATGATCAACTCTTGACTAATCCTCTTACTAATGGTGGTGATGAGTTTTGTGATGAAGCGAAAAAATTGGAACAGAAATGATGAAGAAAATAGCGAATCTGTCATTTTATGCCTCCAGACGCCTTGGCGCCATCGAGGCAGATCCGCATCGGGATCGAGGCGCATCAGCCCGGGATCCGGCCGTGACGGAGACGACGAATCTGCACCGAGCCCCGCCCACGCCACGACAGCCGCGGTCCCGCTCCACGCCACGACGGCAGCGGCTGGCCAATCCGGCGCGCCCGCCGACGGTGGACCCCGTCGCCTGCGCCCGGTCGGTTTGGCACCGAACGCGTCACTACACGCGCGCGTCGCGGCGAGATCCAGACTTCGAGTCTCGCGCCGCATCCGGGAGGGCGATCATCATCGCCCCATCATGAGCCGGATCCGTCGGGCCGGCACGGCTGGGATCCTCTGTGCCGTTCTCCACCAGCACGTCACGGCCTCTGACCGCAGAAGATCCCGCCTCGTCGCCCCCGCCTGCTGCTCCCGACAGATCAACTTCGGGATCTGCAGCTGTTCCAGGCGCCGGATCTTCTGTGCCTGCTTCCTCGCCGTCCCGGACCAGACTTCAAAGGGGAGTAATTCAACCCAAAAATTACAAACATATGGCAAAATTTGGCTATGCTTGTAACACACATGATGCAGATACTGTTCCACGTACTGTAGCAGATGCTTTGCATGATCCGCGGTGGAAGAAGGCCATGGAAGAAGAGTGCAAGGCGCTTCACAAAAATAAAACCTGGCATCTAGTCTCTGCATCTCAAGGGAAAGGTAAAAATGTGATAGATTGTAAATGGGTTTTCAGAGTAAAGAAGAAGTCTGATGGCACCATTGACCGCTACAAAGCCAGACTGGTTGCAAAGGGTTTTAAGCAAAGGTATGGCTTAGACTATGAGGACACATTTAGTCCAGTTGTAAAGGCTGCCACTATTCGCCTCGTTTTGTCTATTGCCATGTCTAGGGGATGGAGTCTCCGTCAGCTAGATGTTCAGAACGCGTTTCTCCATGGTGTTCTGGAAGAGGATGTGTTCATGAGACAACCTCCTGGGTTTGAAGACAAAAGTAAACCTTTTCATATTTGCAAGCTTGATAAGGCATTGTATGGGTTGAAACAAGCCCCCAGAGCATGGTATTCCAGGTTAAGCTCAAAACTTCAGGCACTTGGTTTTGCCCCTTCCAAATCTGACACATCATTGTTCATTTATAATAAGTCAAATACATCCATATTTGTACTTATATATGTTGATGATATTATAGTCACAAGCTCGTCAGATGAGGCTGTTACAGGATTGTTGAAGGATTTAAATTCTGAATTTGCTCTCAAGGATTTGGGAGACTTGCATTATTTTCTTGGCATAGAAGTAAAGAGAGCAGAAATGATCTCCATCTTACCCAAGAAAAATATGCAATTGATCTTGTAGCCAAAGCAGGGTTAAAAGGTTGCAAACCAGCATTGACACCTTTGTCCAGCTCAGAAAAGTTGTCCTTGACAGAAGGTGAACTCTTGAATCAAGAGGATAGCACCAGGTACAGAAGTATGGTTGGTGCATTACAATATTTAACCTTGACTAGGCCTGATATTTCTTTTCTGTGAACAAAGTATGCCAGTTTCTTCATGCACCTACTACAAGACATATGACAGCTGCAAAACGCATCCTTAGATATGTTAAAAATACATTGAGTATTGGACTAACTTTCAGCAAATCATCATCAACACTTGTCAGTGCATTCTCTGACTCTGATTGGGCAGGATGTCTAGATGACAGACGATCAACTGGTGGCTTTGCAGTATTTTTTGGTCCAAATTTGATTTCTTGGTGTGCTAAAAAGCAAGCTCATGTCCAGGTCTAGCACAGAGGCAGAATATAAGGCACTAGCAAATGCTACTGCTGAAATTATATGGGTTCAGTCTCTGCTTAAGGAGCTTGGCATACATTGCAAACAAGCCCCATGCCTATGGTGTGATAATCTTGGTGCTACATATCTTTCTGCTAATCCAGTGTTTCATGCACGAACTAAACACATTGAAATAGACTTTCACTTTGTTAGAGAAAGGGTTGCTGCAAAGAAACTGGATATTCGGTTTATTCATTCTCAAGATCAAGTTGCTGATGGGTTTACCAAGGCCTTACCTACAAGAAGTTTTGAGGAATTCAAGCGTAATCTCAACTTGTCCAAGTTGTGATTATGGGAGGGTGTTAAACGTAATATGCTGGGCCCATAGTGCACCGGCCGAACCTAGTTGATTAGATAGATAGAGTCCATCTTATTGTAACCTCTTATCTCTCTATCTCTCTAGATATTCCTTGTTGATCAAGATGTAATCTCAACAAACTTTGTATGCTTATCAGGGAGAAGCCCCTGCCTATTTAACACGAAACCGTCGCCTCTAACGAGGTACGACGTTCTCCGCTCGTTTACATTGACGGTGTACTGAATTTAGGATGATGGCTGATAGGTCTTTGGCTTCCATGATAACATTATCTTGTCCAGGACAGTGTGTAGAAGCTCCTAAACTTTGGTCAGTGAGCAGGGCCGGCAAGGTAAAGCAATGTGAAGATCATGACAAACCAAGTAGTCCAACCAACAGAGATTCAGATGCCTCTAACATTTTCAGTGAGCAGGGCCGGCAAGTTAAACAAAGATTTGTCCATACATTGTACAGATTACGAATGAAGGTTATAATCATCAAGCAATTCTTTCAATCTGTACACTCATGTTTGAGCATTTCGCATGAAACCACCCTGACATCTTCTTCAACCGCAATGGGTGTATGTTCACCTTCTGCTCCAGTTTTGGCATACTGATTTCAGATGCAACAAAGAGCATGTGTTGCTCGATTATGCTCCACATGTAGAACAAATGATACTTTATCATCTATAATCCCACCTGTGACAGCAAGTATATCTCCCTGCACAATTAAATCATAAGTGTAGTGTTCAGACAATTTTGTTACAAGAAAAGGTGTTGATATAAACAAGTTTCTATAAGAAACATAGCACACCATTTTACTAGGACTGCCAACATGCTGCAGTCATCCACAGGACTTACTACCGTACTTGAAAATTGGAATGTTAACTAGTAGGAATGTTGCTACTAGTCGATACATGAAGGCATCGACCTTCTGAATATGAAACAATGTAATACGATTTGAAAAAAGTTTTTCTAACGGCAAGGGTACCTAATGGTGGAGAATCCATCGTTGACTCTTGACATTCAGATGTGTGCAGGCCTTGAGCGTATAAAGTGGGAAAGATTCGTTTTTGCAATGCATTTCTATATACGGCTGACACTTTCTGACAAATATCTGACTATCTCTCCACTAGTTTTATATCAAGTATTGCATGCACACTTAAAGCATCTACAACCACAAACACCAAAATCAGGGCCCCAAACGCCTGCGGATGCGGTGCGTCCGTGGACAGTGATCGGACATTCCATAAAAAATGATTCCACAACCACAAACATAATTTCAAACACCAAATACATATTATTACATGCAACATGAAACCTAATCTAAGTGAAGCTCGTCCGGCTCCATCGGGTACAGCGGCCGGCCGCGGCCCTCAAACTATTGCTCCGGTCGCCGGCGAGGTAGAGTAGGACATGGGACATGGACCGGCTCACGGGACTCAAGGCGAAGCCGTCTCTGATGCTCTACTCATCCCGGTCGAAGCTCGTCGCTTGCACATTGCCGTGGACACGTGACATCGATGATGGATCCGTCCGGGAGAGCCGGCGATGTCCACCACGATGCGGTTGCAGCGCCCAGGGTGGTCGTGCAACATACGGGGTGTCGAAGAATGCGACTCCCACTAGTGGAGAAAAGCCTAGCTATGGCGTGACAAAAATAGCCTTGTTGGCGTAGACACACGACGCCACTAATATGGCAACATTGCTAAAATGTAGTGGTGGCGTCTGAGGACACGTCAGCAGTATCCTACATCGTGCTGGCTTATAACCAGTCCAGCGCTAGCACTAAGTTCATCATAACTCTGATGTGCCTGCTCGTCCAACGCCAGCAAATGGTTTTTTTGGTAATAATTTTTTTTTTACTCATCAACACTAGCTACTTACTTAATATATACTACTGAACACAATATACTCATCAACAGTAGGTACTTACTTAATAGATAATCATTACATAAAGAGGCTCATGAACTCAACAAGTTGATATTAAACTTCACAAAAGTTCACTCAAGTACTCTAGTTACTCGATCATCATCAACTAATAAGATGAGCTACCTAGCTACTCAAAAAACTAATCTTCAACAAGGAGTATGCCCGGCTGGATCAGCTTCTTTCTATCCGCCTCTCCTTCTCTTCTGAAATGATCCATGTCCATCTTCAGGTCAATTCTCTCACTCCTGAGGCGTCTCCTATCCTCCTTCAGTTTATCCCGATCCTCGACGAGGTTATCCCTCTCATCCCTAAGAAGATTAGTCTCCTGTACGAGCCGAACAACATCCTTGCGTAGCTCTTTAATCTCCCCCTTTAGATCACCATTTGCCCCTTGCACGCTCATGATGACATACTCAAAAGTGTTTAAGAATTCATTGTTGGCCATGTCCACATCGCACTCCGATTCGTTGTTGCCTCCAGAATTGGCCATGACCTACAAACACATCGCGTATATATACGATCAAGATAATATGAAATGTAAAATAGTTCATGTGTTGGAAAGATATGATTTGTAAAGTTTCATTATCAAATACTTGGTGTGAGCTGTATCAAAACAGAATCATATACTTTTATAGTGAATAGTGCATGTGTTGGAAAGACATGATTTTATTAATTAAGTAGAATAGATAAAATTATGAATCTATTTTGATAAATAAGATATAGCAGACTGGCTTCTGTACATACACATACTATCATATATAAGAATAACTTATATATGCAAAGCTATTGATTTACATATACGAGTCAACATATACATAAATGTGTAAAGAAAACTAAAATGATAACTTTGAAGAATATACATAACACATTCTATAAATTTCTATTAAACTAGCACAGATCTGCCAACGATGGGGAGGCACAATAGCAATCGGATGATTATCACTACAATTTCCGCCGTTTACGCGTGTCTGTGAACGGAGGAATGGATCTAACCTTGATGCGGTGAGGCGGTGGCGGGCGGCGGCTTTGGTACAGGGGAGTTGTGTCTCGATCGGGCGGTGGGGTGCAAAGCGAGAGCGGCGGTGGATTTAGGTATTTTACTAGGTTATTGCTGTCGTTGGATAAAATGACCACGCCATAGCTAATCACATGCCAAATAAAAAAATTAATGAAAGACTTGACAAAATAAAAGACTCAAAATTTGAATTGGTGCTAAAAAATAAAATTCCTAAAATGATAAAAGGGTAAAATTAATGATGACAAAAAAAAAGCATAATATATTTATATACTATGGCGTGCAAAGAAAAAGAACGCCAACACTAACAAAATAACTATGGCGTGCAAAGAAAACCAATGTCACCAGTGGTTTCCAAATGAGTTAAATACACCGCGAGTGCCTTAGCTGGTCCGTTACGGTCAGTTTAGTGCCTAAATTTGTAAAATACGCAAAAGTGGTGCTATAACTTGTCGCATAGTGCATATACCGTGCCTTTGCCCGTATGCCGCCGTATGTGCCATACTTGCCGCCATATGTACCACTAACAAAATCTTTATTCTGTTTTTATCATTGTGTAGTTCGAAGAGGTAAACACGAACTTTTTTCTAAATTTATGTGGATTTAAACAGTTCAGAAAATATTATAAAATATTGTGCAATTTTTTATTTTTAGTGTAATTTTGTATTTTGAAAATTGTTCACTGTGTATTAAAAATGATTGTGTAAAAACAGTAAATTCTATAAATATGTTAAAACATGTTAAACGTGTTTGTATAAATGTAAGAATAATTTTACACAATAAATTTTTAATACATGTTCAACATTTTATGAAATAGATGTTGTAATTTTTTTGAATGCATGACAAACATTTTTTAAAAACTAGTTTTCAATTTCTTAATACATGTGAGAACTTCCAAAAGTATGTTAAAACAAAGATACATCATGGGCCAATGTGCCGCCCATCCAACTGCCAGTGGTGCTCTACTAGATCATCCCGGAGCTGACCATGAGTGGTTGCATCCTCAATCTGTGGATGTGCTTGAAGAAAAGCGTGTATGTGAGAAGGGTTTCTTTCCGGTTGCACACGAGTACCAACATTGTCATAGAAACAAGGGAGGTTTAACCCTCTCTCCTCCTCTAGGATCATATTGTGTAGAATCACACAACATTTCATGATGTTCATCAAGGTTTTTTTTTCCCAAAACCGGGCTGGACCACGAACTATGGCAAACCTTGCTTGCAAAACACCGAAAGCTCTCTCAATATCCTTGTGGGCTGCCTCTTGTGCCTTGGTGAAATGAGCCTCTTTTCTTGTTAAGGGCACCCCATTTTTCTCTTTGATGGACTTCACAAGAGTTGCCCATTCGGGATAGATGCCATCGGTGAGATAGTATCCCATTGAGTACTCATTGTCCATGATTTTGTAGTTGCAAGCTGGAGCATCCCCAGAAATTAATCTTTTGAACAAAGGAGATCTATTGAGGATATTGTATCATTGAGTGTTCCCGGCAACCCAAAGAATGCATGCCAAATCCATGTGTCCTGAGATGCTACGGCCTCAAGCACAATGGTAGCATCACGGCTTTTACCGCAATACATTCCGTGCCATGCCTTTGGGCAATTTTTCCACCTCAATGCATGCAATCAAGACTACCTAGCATCCCGGCCATCCCTTTTTTCATTCATTTCCATTAATCTCTTTGTATCTTCCTTGTTTGGTGCCGAAGATACCGCTCACCGTCTAACCGGATGACCAACTTGGCAAACCTACGGACTGACTCCGTGGTTGTATCTTGCCCAATCTTGAAGATACTCGTCGGTATAATCCGCGGGTATGCCATAGCGAGTACCGCATTGTCGCCGATATCTTTTGATATGCACTAAACCCCATGATACGGCGGCGGATCTCTGACGTTTAAAGTAATATGAGGCGGCCTCACAATCGGTGACAATCTTCACAAACAAACTCACGCCGCATTCGGTACCTTCTGCGGAAGAGACGAGGAGGTATATAGGTACCTCGAAGTAGTCTTCCATCAAATGTTCGTGTCCGAGAGCGCGGTTCCGGTAGATGGTGACTCGCCCCATCTTCGACCCTCTCCTCTGATCCATCAGCTTCATGCGGTTTTCAAAGGATTGCACGTCGATGAGGAGGCTCATCATCTCGGCGTCGTCGTCTTCAACAACTCGTCGATGTCCGAATCGTCGGATGACGACCAACCCGACGAATTGACAACGAGTCCATGTCGTTGTTGTTCACCTCCATCTACACAATACAACAAACAATAAATTGTGAGTGCCAACAATGAATCAAAAGGAAGCATACTGCGGGAGCTGGCGGCTGGTGCCTCTGCCCTTTGGCCTCTGGCCTGGCTCGAGGAGGCTGAGGCTGGCCTCGCCTGCCAGGCCGAGAGGCACCGGGAGGCGGAGGCAGTGGGGGGGGGGGACGGCCGAGGCGGGCGGGCGGGGCGGGCGGGCGGAGGCGCGGGCAGGAGGTCGGGCGGGAGGTCGGGGGCGGGGCAGGGCGGGGCGGAGGCGGCGGGAACGGCGGATCCGGGGCAGGGAGGTGGCGCAGGGCGGACGGCGGCGGCGGCCGAGGAAGGCGGGGCCGGCCGGATTTGGGGCGGGCGACGGCCGACGGCTGGGGAGGGAGGAAGCGGGAGGTTGGGGATGGGAAACTTCCCTCCCGCGCGACGGGGGAAGGGAGTGCGGGCTGGGGTCGAGCGCCCCCCTCCAACCCTCACTTCTACGGTTTGAAATTGGGTTTGAGGGCTGGACCCTTACTTTTTTTTTTGAGGGTTTGAGCGCTTAGGGGTTCTAGTCTTTGCGTTTATTTGTTGTAACCCGTAAAAAGCGGTTATTTTTTAGGGTTCGAGAGTTTAGGGTGCTACTAATAATGCTCTAAGGACGTGTTGCCGTGCAAGGTGGAGCTTGCGCCCGCTCCCCTTGGAGCAGCGGCCGAAGTCGTGGACACCTCGGCGATGGTGTACTAGGTTGTCTCCCCGAGTTCATGCCTTCCCCATAGACATCTCCTGCGCCTGTGATACCTCCTTGCCGCCCAACTCCCCGAATCGCGGGCCGCTGGGCCTATTTGGTCGTCCATCGTCGACACCGCTCTCCGCCTACTGCTGGCATGTTCTCCTTAGAGCAAGTACAATAGAGCTGAGTCAGCGGGCTATAAAGAATAAACTAGTATATTTTTGCTTAGTTGAAGGAAAGAGAAGAGGAGAGAGAAGATAAGCGGGCTCTTCGTGAAGAGCCAGCTTTAGCACGTGCTCCTAGGCACTTTGTGAGAATGAAAGGTGGGCCACATCATAAAAAAGTAGTACACTTTTTCGATCTACTATTATACATGTTGGCTATAAGATGGTCTGTAGATGACATGGCACTGGCTTATACTATTAACCATGCTATTACCGTGCATCGCCACAAACCCCAATCTTTTCTCCAGTCCCTCTATAGCATCCAGTTTCTTCTCCAAGATCTGTCATGAACATGGGCCAGTGGTAATGATTGGGGAAGGCCAAATCTGGGCATGGGTAGCAGCCAGCGGTGGAGTTCAGGGAGGAGCGCCGGTGCTCAGGTCCGGTGTGGGCGAGGTGGAGGTGAGGATAAGGTTGGGGAGCATAGGTAGGGTCAGCTGACCCGGTAGAGCTCAAGGCAGGGACGACGAAGACAGAGTGCGGGTTGGGTGCGGCTGGCGTGAGCAAAGCTCCTGACGAGGATTGGATGGGACAGCCCACGATTCACAGGTGATTGCTGCATTTTTACCTATACAGGAGCCTGAATTTCAGTCGATGCTCACCAATCTGTCTCACTGTCACTATAGAGGACTGAATGAGTACCAGCAGTTGAGCCCAATTGTGCTTACGCTTTCCTTTTGCCGTGCATGTGCTAGATTCAGTATCATGAAACGATCAAGGCCTGAATAAAGAAGGTACAAATTATGTTCATCCTGGTCCATCTTTGTTGCTAGCCGTTGCCAACAAACAGTTTGCATGCTAGGTACTGTACTATCTAAGATTATATGTTCAGAAACTTAAGATGTGTACACAGAGAGAATGAGAGATAAACAATGTCTTGGCTTCTTTTTGTTTTTGGCCCTATGGGTCTGCGTTGTACATTTACAAGTTACATTAGTAGAGATAAACTGTTTCGACCCAGCATGTTTATCTGAAAATTTATTAGGAGCTGCATGGTACCTGAACTTTAGAGAACCTGCTGTAAAATTAGAGCACCCGGGCCCAACACAAGCAAACTGTTCATATGATTTCTCGCTATTTAAGATGTTTAGGATATAACTTTTTGAAGGGATTCAGATTTGTTTTTTGGCGAAAAAAAGAATACGGTGACTTATTTCAAAGTTGGACTTACATGTCTTATTGTCGGGTTTCTGATTATTTTATTTCTTTAGAAACCAAATTTTAAAAAAGAGTGAAATCTTTTCCAGGGGAAATTATTAACAATTACTCATTTTTACTTTGCACTAGACGTTCTATTCTTTTCTCCTCACTTATTTTTATATCGGAATTCATCTTAGAACCCTAAAGAACCATGACAGAAAAAGTGAGACTTTCCACATGAAAAGAGCATACAAGTTCTTACCATGGGATGTTCTTCATCAGAATAGGGTTTACTGCCTCATCCATCTATCATTTCCTTTATTGAATATCGATATTGTTAACTAAAGATATCTCAGAGATGACTGATCACGATACAATCTTATGCATTCATTCCATACGTAGTTCAAAGTGAGGGTTCTTCAAGGGGCAATATTATTATTTCAACTTGATGACTAGATTTCACCTTGCATCCTTGGTCCCCAGACTATCATGGAATAAAATTGTGCTAACTATCAAGATTCATATCAAGAATCCAAGATACATGTTTTCATGAATTTGTCCTATCTATGTGCTTGCTCCTGAATAAGTGTCGTGCTTCTTCTGTGGCAATGTGCTCAGGAATCGCCATACAGATTCAAGCTTTTGGTCATGGCAAACTATATATAAATAGATTGGTAGA